>JAIPRN010001629.1:0-42033 GCA_025469175.1 Geopemphigus sp. TES_GeoC_2020
ATATATATATATATATATATATATATATATATATATATGTAATATCGCGGTGAGATGGGCGGAGGTTACTGGTTGGAGGGAAGAATCAGATAAACCGGAACAAAGTTTTTGGTCGCGGACGACATGCACAAAGAACTCCGACGATGTGGATATAACGATAAAGTCGTTCCCGCGCGCGCGTGTGCTCGTGTGCGTATAATAATGAAATGTCTCGTACAGGAACACAGTATGACTTACGAGCAATTTATTCCTTAGACCGTCGGGAGACTACCCCAACCACCATATCTACCTTCGCCTGACAAAAACTGTCCCTCCCCAACGCCCCCTCGATTACAGCCTATATAAACGTATATATATATATACAGGAAACGTCGAAAGTTTATAAACTTTGAGTCGTTCGTTATTCGTCTAAAACGTATACAATACGCCAACGATAACACAATGCCCGTGTATAATAATAATTTTTCATACACACGCGCCGCGTAAACGTCATCGCCGTTATTTTGCGAACGGTCTTTTCACACCGTGTGTGTGTGTGTGTGTGTGTGTGTGTGTGTGTGTGTGTGTGTGTGTATTGGAACATATAATGATTCATATTATATTGATACGCTGACAGTGAATTTTAAATTATTGCGAAATGCGAAAAAATCGTACACGGCGTGGCACGAATGCTAAACGAACAATAAAGAAATCACGACCGTAAAATGAGGATAAAATAATAAAAATTTAACTTCGCCACAAATAATTGTTACGGCGTTACAGGTCTCCGAGAAAACATAGATACCCGTCGATTATGAATATCGTTCACGCCAACTGTTTCTGACAGGGTTTTTATTATCTTTTGCACACGTTTTGATCCTATTACGTTGCTCACATTACACACCACTGCCGTTAATGCGCCAATCGATTATACCCGTTGATTTGCCCGCTAGAAATTCAAGCCGTACCCTACAGTAGTGTTACTCCACGAATTGGAGGACGTCCGGTGGTCAAAAACCATTGTATGATATAACAGTAATCGTTTTCGACTCGAGCAATAGCCGCGACCGCACCAACCGACCCTATTACTCAGTGGCGATACGTCGGCGAATATAAAGTTTATGGAAATTATATAATACGAGCACTTCAAATCGCTAAACATTTTACTTTTATTTTTAACACGTCACTTTCCAATTGAATAATTGGAATTATTACGTTTAAACCAATTTAGGAGTCCGAGGTCAAACAGAAAAAATCTTCGAATTTATAATGGACGTATTTTAGATTACATTTTTATAATGGGTGACATTTCGGTTATTTTACGAACGAACGTACGATACACGTTTGAATAGAAATAATTGTTAGTGTATATCATATATTAGAAACGCATGATTTGCACCCATGTTTATAATGACCAATGAAAATAGTAATTTACTCCGTAATTTATGAATAAGCTTTCAAATATATCCGATTTCAAAAATATAGATTTTTTTTGACACAGTTCGCGTTTAAAAAAAATATTACTCCTGTAATATTATCATTAAATAAGACGAATATTAGCATCAAGTGACTGATGTAGAATTTAGAATATTAATAGGCCTCGTTCGACGGGAAAATCATGTTTATTGAAAATAAAACACTATCAAAATGTTGAAAATATCAAAATTACGTTAATTAATTTCTTCGATAATATAACACAATGTTGAATGTAACATTATTTGATATCGGCGTTCTTCTTGTGAAATATAACGGAGCTGAATGGACCCAATGACTTTGTAACATTAATTAAAACGGAAATCTCTCGAGCTTTGCTAACCACCTAGACTGCAAGTATATATATTTGTTGGAAACGCTCCAATGATTCCAATCAGACGCACTTGTAAAGGATTACTCAAAGATCGGCAACAAAACAGAGCTGTGCGCGGCATACAATTTCAAAGAACTGTCCATTTTCCAATAATAGAACCGGAAAATATCAAAGAGCGTGTTTTAGAACTAATATTCTCGTTTATATTAAACGAAAAAACCAAAACAGTTAAAAAATTGTACGCTGCGTCGGCTAGATTAAGTTTATAATTACTCGAGTCTTTTGCGACGAAAATCATTTACCGTCCTCCCACTCACCACTAACGCCGGTTTCCATTATAAATTACGTACCTACTTACCTAGGCGGGCGAATATTTTTATATAGTAATATATTTCAGTAAATATATTAGTTCGTGTTAAATTTTAACACTCGTTGTCAAATAAACTGCTTAAAACGAACGAAAATAGTCGTAAAATAAAGCTACATTTTAAAATTACATCACCGAACAGCGTATGCATTCACGTATATTACGTCCAAACACTTTTCATGTGATAACTAAAATGATTACGATAAGGTTACAACGTAAATTTAAATCCTATCAGACGTTCCCGACTTCGAAAGGGGTTGCGAGCTTGTCGACTATACGGGAAGTGTTATATTACAGACAGGTACCGAAGCCCCAGCAGAGTACAATTACTGGTAAGTTAATATTTTAACAAATCGAACTGTTGCAATCGGACATTGGACGAAAACTGTCGGTGTGCCGCTCAAACATTATTTATTTAATTCCAAACGAAATACGGAAACGTTATATAACGATTTTCGGTTGGCACCGAAACGCGGCGACGTGTTGGAAAATAACGCGTAAATAATTATTTCAACATTTCATTTACGTAGTTCGAGGCACAAAGAATATCGTCAATATATTTCGGGATATTAAACGAATACCGGACGTTAACACTAAATTATCTGACCACGAAAATTGATTATAGATTAATTCGACCTCTATACGGTGACGAGGAAACGCGTATCGATTTATGCGAAAGTCTATATTCGTCGGGGATATGTGTACATAATACGAACGTCGAATAAACGATGACCGCGTGTACTTATATAATATACGCGTGTTATGTATATTTCAATACGTAGATGCGACATAATAATCTACGATATGTATATGTGTGTCCGTTAAAATAGATATAGAGAAAACGGGTACCCCGCTTCCAGTATAAAGGTTAGAACGGGTTCGCAAAGGTCAATAAAACAAAACTTAATAGCTGTCATATTGGGCTAAAGTTCAAAACTCCGATGTCCCATTAAATTAAACAGTAGGCGCGCACGTATATATATATATATGTGTGTGTGTGTGTGTGTGTGTGAGTGCACGCGGGTGTATTGTAGTGGCCGAACAATAATTCACCGGCGAACCGAAGGAGGCGTGCTGAAAACGAGTGCAGCGATGGTAGCCGTAAGGTCGGCCGCGTCGGTATACGGAGTCGAGAGATTATTTTTGTTCGTTTTCCCCGTCATAACGTTTATTCGGCCGGTATTAATTTTAGACGAGGAAGTAGGGGGGCTGTGGGGCGGGAAGAGCACAGGACGAGGGCACGACGTCGACGGAGAGGAAAAAATATCATATTAATTGTATCGTCTTGACAACAAACCTGGTGATTTATTATCAGCGACGTTCGTGTAATGTTCCGATGGAATTTATATTACTGGGTAATAATTTCCATTTTCGTGTCTTCGGTCCGCCAAGAAAAAAAAAACAAGCAAAAAGAAATAAAAGAAACGAAATTCGCGCACTACATGACGGCGGCGCGTGCAAAAAAGAATTACTAAGGGTTTAATTTATTAACAAGCAATTTCCACACTCTCGTTACAGCAACGCCGGGGAAATAAATTGAACGACTAGAGAAATATATATAAATATATATATATATATAATAAAAACGCCGAATAAATGTGTATGTCGACTATAACAATGTATAGCTGCACACGGATCTGGTGTAGTCGTTGTGTACGGAATATCCGTTATTAGATGTAACACGGGGGGAAAAAAAACGTATTTGAATAATCCCTCGCGTGAAATACTAGAAAAATTACATTAGACGGCTGATACAAACGGAAAACCGTCGGTGTTTCCTTCCCCCCCCCATATCATATTGCGTTATACGCGTGTATACGGGTGCATTCGAACACGACTACGGGCGCGCACGTATAGAAATATTATGCGTTTCTGGTTTTTTTGTTTGTTTCTAGTAAACGTAGTCATCCGGCTTTTGAACTTTTCAATAAAAACGAGGAAGCGAAAAATTCACCTAAGCATATGCCCGGCAGCATTCGATATATATTGGCGATAGATATACGCGTGCGTGTGTGTGTGTAAGCGGAACTATACCCACTGTTCTTTTGTGAAGAAAGCCTTCTTTATCCAAATTCATATGATCGGCATTTGAATCTCGTGTTCGACTATTGTCTTTGTAGAAAAGTAAAAATAACGTTTATTTATTTAAACTATTTTTCGTTTTAAAGCTACAACGAACGTATTTTGTTTATAAAATACACCGCGATACGTTATTAAGAAAATACCGACGCGACCAATTCGTCTGTTTACCTATAATATATATAGATAAAACTGCTTACGCAAACCGTGATATTAGACTATAGTAATAGGACACGATTTGTCGAAGTCGATACAACACGCGGCGAGTGTTTTGTATAATTTTTTATAAACTATTAAACGGTGGGCAAGACAACACGCGTATCGGACGAAGGAATATTTTTAATAATTATCCGTCATACACGACGTTTTGAACGGTAGATGAAAATTGTGGCTCGTAGAAATTCGTTTTAACCGATTTTAAAGCGCGTCGCACCTTATAAAGTGCACCCAAACTAAACGATGACCTAGAATGTGTACGTACACGCGCCGGGCGAGTACAAGAACGCGGCCCCGCGAAAAAGAGGGCGAAAAAACCACGTCGTTTTCAGTGGGATCACGTCGGTTAAATAATTCATCTTTTTTTTCTTCACGAACGGCGTACGCGCACGCGGGCCCCCGCGTCTTACGGCCGTACGCATATCTCTTGGCTCGTCAAGTGTAAGTAACCCTTTGTACAGGTTTTTCGTGCGTTTTCGTTATACAATATGTAGGAGGGAAGCGCGTGTAATATTATGACGCATGGCCGAAGTACGGGCTCGCATGTTAAAGAGTGTATATATATATATACATAATAAGCGCTGCTACGTTACGCCCGCCAACGAATTTTTAACGGCGGTACATTATATTACATTGCCATGGGTTACCCAATATTATTGATTCGCGATGGGACAGCGGATACGGAATAATAATAACAATAGACGGTACGGCGCCAACGAATCGGCAAAATCGCGCGCGCCTTTTTCGACAGATTTTTTTTTCAACGACCGCCTCTTTACAAATATTCCGGTTCTATACCGGCGGCCGTAATCGCGCGAAAATAATAATTACGCCCGGTCGATATTTTTATACGCGTGCGTCGTACCCGTAACGTGTCGTTACCGTTCGCTTTGCCAAAATTATTCTCTCGATAATAACGTTTAAAGTAATCGCAGCATTTCAGCACTACATCGTCGCCGATTACCATCGACGCTTGTAAATTAACGCGCCTTAATAGTCTGCCATTGCGCTTAAGTTAGTCACGCTTATTTCGACGACACTAATAATGATGGCGATATGAGAGAGGCGCCATTTTCGAACGTATTCGATTTTAGATTTTATTAGAAATTAGTCGTTTCGTTTATTCGACGAACGAACATATTTCGCGAGAATATAAAGCGACGTCTGCCCGTTTTAAAACGTCGTCGAAACTATGGCAAATTGTACCGAGCCATGACTGCCAGATAAAAAGGATATATATATATAGCGCGATCAATCGATTCTTGAACAACAGACCACTTAAAAAATTAATAGCGTAAAAAATAATTATATTCCGGGAACAAATATTACGTCGAACGAAATGGTTGCAAACGGTACTTTCCATTGTCCGGACGTTAATCCGACGTGACCTTTTATCGATTCGGGTCTTCTATCGATCCGTCGGAATTCGGTCGAATAAGCTCGTACACTAGGAGGCGTGCCTTTATATATTGTCGCGGTCGTAATACGTTTTTTAGGAAAATCGGACGTACTTATGTCGTGTAGGCGCGCGACGAATGTACGGAAAAACTACCGCTGCTCCTCGGGTAGATACGACCCGTTATAAACCCTAAATGGTTTCCGGTGATTCGATTAGTTTTACCGCGGGACATTTTCCATTCACTTAAAGCTAGTTTCCTCTATGGTCGGCCAAATAAAATATTCGTGGTTTTCGCTTACCTTTGGATGCGCTCGCCGTGGAAATGCCACTTTCGGATCGATCTGCGAAACAAAAAACACCGGAATTCAATTAGGTCACGCGGTCTTTGTTAGAAGTCATCTTAAATCTACTGGTGTACAATGTACAATAGACGAACAAGAACAAAAATAGACGTTTCGCAATTCACGTAATATACCGTTGAGCGCGTTATCGACAATAATACCAAAACGGATATTATAGGCAATACTCAAAGTGTGAACGTCGTCGTCGTCATTTCGTGAAGAAATCGATACATATTTATTGCGGGAACACATTCGGCGTCGTCCCCGATGGGCTACTAATAACGCGATTGCGGCACACAGCAACATGGCCTGGGGAATGGAAACGTTTGGCCGGACGGAACGGAGAAGATAATGACGAATCGTCGGGTTAGTTAAGGATTAAGAAACGAACCGAGACGAGATAATAAGTCTCGCCGCGCGCGTTTTCCGTTTCGAACGTTTTTTCAGCGCGAAGTTAATTAAACAACTCGCGCGAGAACCGTAATACGGGAAAGTCGTCGAGCGGTTTTTCGTAGGAGACGTGTCCACCCGAAGATGAGTAGGCGAACGCGCGAAAAGAGAAGAGGATTTGAAAAACGACAGCGAGATAAGTAGTTAAAACCGTCACAAAAAGACTAGTTTAATAATTGGAAAAGTGGCGTACACAAAGGGGCCCGGGAAATACGTGACTTCTGTGAATGACAGCAACTTTTCGCCGGTGTGCATCACTGATAACAACTTTCTAGAATATATCCGATTACGGAAGCCGATGCGGAATTAATATACTTCTCCGGAAAACACTATCGGCGATTATCCAACAATCCCATTGGTCGGCGAGTCGTCGCTGCGGGACAGTCTCGCCCTGTCGTGCTCATATTCCGACGGCGACGGCAGTGACGGGACATTAGGAAATTATCGCGTTTTTCGTTATTATTATTATTATTTTTGTATTTTTATTCGCTCTTGCCCTCGAGTTACGAAAGACCTTTAACAACATTTTGCGTCAGGTTACTGGAGTCGGGGCAGGGGCACAGGGGCGTTGTTCACCGTGACTTGATTGCGTCCTTTATGTTGAACCCGACCGGAAGTAAATAACTGACATCCGGATGCGACGCATCGGAAACGCGCCCGCGCGGGATTTAACCGATAAAAAAAACCTATATATATAATCCGTATCCGGCCGAACGAAATGGGACGATTAACGATCGAAAACAATTCGCTATACGTAGCGTATTTTCAAAATAGTCCGTCGACGTGAACTTATCAGACGTGTCCGAAATGAAGAAAATAACGGAACGTTTGAACTGTATGACGAGTAACGTGGTGCCTCAAAACGAACGAACCGTGTACACTGTACGAATAACAGAGGCGACGATTCACTGTGTTTATTATAATCGTGCGCGTTTCTTAATTGTCGAACAACGTAAATTATTCGTTGTGCGCAATCATTTAAATTCAGTCGTTTATTTCCTGTGGTGGTACACTACAATATTCATTTTGTTATAAATAAAACGTTAATATTTCACGAACATTAAAATATCTAATGTCGTTAAATTAACGTTATTAAATTACATTTTCGCGTAATATATTTTATTTATCAATTTATCGATCAATTAAATATTATACATCGCGCCGTATAATTACGTTAAAGTATAAATATTTTATAGACGTTCGTTTCAATTTCCATATTTCTTTTTGAATTATAAATTAACTACGACAATAAAAATTATGTATATATATATATATATATACACACACGCGTGAATTTAGTTTCGAGTATCAAATTTTAACCAAAGCGTTCCGTGGGTTGTAGTAGTTTAGTTTCATAGCCGAACTAAAATCGTTTTGAAAGATAAAATCACAAACGCATCATGGTTACGTCTGTAAACCGTTTGCACGTAGAACTATTTGATATGAATGGTTTTACACGCTGGATGTAACCAAATTGACCGACACGATTTCAAAAATACACGTGTAGACATATTTGTATATTAACCATCGAATAGATTATTGAAATAATAAACAGAACGAAAAATATTAACGTATATTGAAATAAAAGAAAAACAATCACTCGCGTGCACGGGCACGCGCGCACATGCGCACACACACACACACACACACACACACACATAAAACTCAAAAATAAGTTAAAAATGTAATACTTCGTTACACTTAAGCATATTAGAGACTGTGAAATATGCTTCGATAGAATTTTCAATTTCTAATAAGACAAAACTCTTTCTCGTAAGTTTCATTTTCGAATCTACAAATATCTTTATATGTCCATTCGTATTTAGCGGTCGTAATTATTTCGTTTTGATTAAGGTACGAAAAATGTGGATGTTTATTAAGTCAGGGTGATATCGAAAAGAATACCTTTTACGTATAAAAAAAAAGCTTCGCGGTGACTTATTACGCATTAAAAAAAAAAAAAAACAGGGATAGAGGTCGTAATGAACTTATATTCGCAATGACTCGTTCAAGTGGGCCACGTCGAAATAACTGACAAAAGAAAATTTCCCTCGATGTCTACACGAGTGGGTACTTGAAAGCTGTGTCTTTGGGTGCGCCAAGTGGGTTTCTTTCAGTACCTATATTCCCTAATACCCGGTGGAATTTCAGATTTTTTTTTTTTCATTTACACCCTCCAGCCGGTTGAATTTTTCATCTTTTTTTTTCTTCTTTAAAGCGACTACGTCAAGTTCCACCCATATACTTTGCGGGGGGCGTGTAAAAAAAAAGCGACGACAGAGAGTACTCGACCTGTGGCTATGGCAACACCCTCTACTCTAAAACATGACAGTATGCGCTCTCTCGAACGTTGCAAGGCTCAGGTCGACATAACCGACGGTGGAACGAGAGGGAGAGAGACTAAGTTGTCGAGTCGGCAGTATTGTCAAGTATACATGCGTCTAGTTATGCGCGTTACAAAGGCTATATATGTCGTGTACGTACTATGTACTCGAACAAAAGGCCACGTCTAGTACACACACACATGCCCATGTTCATGTATACATATATATATATATATACATTTATACGGGTGTGTTAATTTTTTTTTCATTTCATAGCATACACCGGTAGAGCAATATCATTACAGTATAGTACGTAGTATATTACGGTAGTGTCTCATTACTCGGGTTACTACTACGCATGTGAAAACGGTGAAGCCACTAATCTGTCATACAGCCACACGCGTTTGCGAATGTCACGTTCCCATTCCGACACAATCATAAAGTTCGACGGATTACGTTCCGCGTCTCTTCTATCCGTGTCCCTTTTATTCGTACGACCCGTGCCACACATACGGTTATTAAACGTACCATGTCCGACAATAGTGATATGTAAAAACTTTTAAAAACGTTACCGTATTGTCTTCACGTTTATATATAAATTATACGTACGAATGAAACATTGTAAACATTCCGTTTCGTATTGACGAGCACGAATAGACCGTTTTGAAACCGTATCTTGTTGTACGTCCGTGAAATTAAACAAAAAAATTAATAAAATATAGGCCAACGTCCAAGTAAGGTAGTGGAATAATATACGTTTTATTTTCCCACGGATGTTATATATTTACAACGTATTATAATAGAGGGTATAAGGATTGTAAGTAGTTTCCCCGAGTCCAATTAATAACTAAAAGTAAATTATCAGAGCTAAAATGAGAACGAATTAATAGGACTACAAGAACAACAACAATTCGAACGGCCCATTTCAATAAAACCATTTGACGTCGTTATTTTGATGATATTAAACGGTCTACACGAAAAAATTCGAGTTAACGATATATTTTTAGTTTTTGTTTTTTAATATTGATAGAGAAAATGTTCTTGTAAACGCTTTGCCAAAATGTTTTTATGCTTTACGTTGTTTAACTTTTGCACACACTGCTTTGAAAGACGCGCGGTTTTCTCAAGATGCTATTTTGGGTTCGTTAAAAGTTTCAATATTATTAGTTTTATTAAAAAAAAATTACGAACAATGAGGACATTATATTGAACATTACAAACACGAAGAAATGTTAGATACTTAAAAGTTTTACGTAAGTTTCTAGATAATGTTATTTCTAAATTCAACGTTTGCTAAACGAATTTAATCGATATAAGAAAAATTTTTCACAATATGTAAAATAATGTATTGACTTATGGTCGTCAACCATAAAAACCAATAATCATATCACTGAAATGTAAAGTGACAAACTATGTTTTTACAATTTTGTACATAACACTATTTACCTACTTGAAACGCGAAATAGATTACTTTTATTACGTTTGAACATTTCACGACGATTTTAATATTAAAAAGATAACGAAAAACATAAATATATTTCAGGATTTAACCAAGTACGTAATTAAAAACGTATAAAACGATTAAATTAATTACAGCGATTTACAATAAATACACTCGCAATTTTAATCTACTCTGCTTTTTAAATAACCGTTTAAAAAATTTTGATAATCCTATTTGCTTAACGCGTTGTTTTTTTAAGTAGATTATTTTTTATAGCATTCATGATTTTACAGTTAGTAAATCGTACTTACGGGTTAACAAGATAAAACAAAACCATAGCCAATGGGAAAAAAGTTTATTATTTTTGCGCGTACAAAAATTTTTCTTACTACGTGATTAACTAAAAGTGTATAATTTGTCGATTTAACAAAAAGAAAAAGAAAACTTTATTTTTATTTTTATCGCGAATCGTCGTTTAACGAACGTAATTCTAGGTTATTTAGAGTCGATCCGTGCTAAAATATGGGGAAAAAAATATAACGGACGCTAAAATGGTAAAAAAATATAAATAGCTGAAGATGCGTAATAAATTTTGATTCGTATTCAGATATGACTGACATTTGTAGCAGAAATAAATAAATAATAATAAAACTTCAGGCGGCCCGGAAATATATTCCTAAGTCCGAAATAATATCGCGAGGGTTTATTCGCGAATGGTCGGCCGAGATACAACGTTGTGTGGTAGTAGTGGTGTATATATATATATAGGTAAGCATATAATAACGATGACCGTATTAAAACCGGGTCACCCATACAGTGTACAATCTATCTACGTACCGGTATACGATAATTCAAAATGAAATATGATCTTAAGACGTTTTGCCCGTTCGCGACCGTTTTAAAAAACTATATAATGGCGGTTTTCGGTGATTACGACGCACGAGTGTATGTTGTAGACTCACTATGGTCTGTTCAAGGTTGTAACTGGGGAGAGGAATATCATCCCGTTCAAAATTGTAAGTACGGGATTTTTCGTACGGCTCGTCGTCGTTGTTTCCGATATCGGGCTGCAGAGAAAGTGAGAGAGAGAGAGAGAATTGGGTACACTCTTATTATTCGGTCTCTGAATTTGTCCATCATCCCGCGATTGCATTTGCGTTCAATAATTATGTAAGTGTTTACAAGCCGCTGTTTATTTATCTTTTTATTAGTAGAATACGTTGAAAAACTAGAATAGGCGATTACTATTTTCGTCGAGTTAGGTAAATAACGAAAACAAAAACAATAACGTACTGTAGGCGCGATATAGCCAGTGTTCAGAGTAATCAAGTATCATAAAAAGCGCCGCCGAATTTTTATTAGTTCAGAAAAATGGTAATCGTTAAATTTAAAAAAATCCAAAAGGGCGACGTTATATTATGAGCGTTGCGCTTATGCGAGCGTGTATTGTGTGTGAAACGAAGTCGATAAATAAATTAAGAATCGCGCGCAGCCGAGCCGCCGTATTGGACATGACGATAATTTAAAAATTTCGTCGGAAACAAAATCGACGCCGATCGGTATAAATCATTAAGCGTCTTCGATTTACTTTGGGTTCGAATAACGCTGAACCTAATTAAGGATTTTTTTTTGTAATTCAACGCAGCCGAAAATCTAACCCTAATAATGTCGACACGCACGGTGAAAAAAACTACTTGGGCCTAAACAAAACGCGTAGTCGTATTTCATTTAGAAAACACCGCATACAGTTAAACTGAAATAATCGATTTCATTACGTTTTTTCTCTTTGTTTTCTTTTTTTACAGGTAAAAGCAATTTTTCAAACTGACTTTATTGCACGATTTCGTTTTCCAGTATTTTCGGTATTTACTATTTTCGATTATTACTGTTATTTATTGTAGCTTGATAAAACAATTCGAATAATGCGTACGTCTACTATAACTGTATACGATATTACCGGTAATTAATTAAATTAATGCCAAAATCACCTTGAGCCACAGTAACACCATGCGTTCCTATAATAACTACCCGAATTTATAGCGCCAACTCGTGTAAACAATGGAAAATGGTTTCCGAATAGCAATAATATAACAATATAATAATAACGATACCGATGAACTTAATATATCAATTTGGTAACGGTTCTGTTCCTACTTATAATTTGTTTACGTATACGCTATTTTATAAAACAATTAAATTAACGTAAGAATTTCGAATTTAAAAATTGGAAAATTATCTCCAAACGCGTTCTCTAGTATATCTACGAGCCCACGTGTATGTTATACTGTTAGCCGTATTGCTCTTACTAAGATATTCGCGATAAATAATACTAATTTGTAAATTTATGTTTTTAGTTATAGATTTTCAAAAAAAAAAAACGGGATACCGAACATTATTCGTGGCACGCTGTGAATAATAATATACGATAGAGAAAAATATATGCAGTTTAAATTTCTTTCTAAACAAAACCCATTTTTCAGTACGTACCACCGCGTAATGCGATCGAAAAACGTGGCGTATAATTATTAATAAAATTCTATATATTACGGTGCGCCCGTGTCGTCCTCGGAGAATACAATAAGAATTGATTTATGAATAGAAACTTTAGCCAGCGATTGTTTGTGTCTATTGTAAGTATTTAATTTATCGCCGTTTAGATAGTATTGCGTGATTATAGTTTCGGCCGTAGACAATAAACGCGTTATTTTTCACTATTCATTAATAAATATATAACGAGCGGTAAATATCGAAAAAAATTGTTTCGTTCTATTCGAAAATAAGGTAGGTGAATCGAGTTGGATCACTAGCAGTAAATTCAAACGTAAGCTTCCAGCCGCCGCGCAAACGAAAAACGAAACTCGCATGGATTGGAAAACGAAAATATTCGTTGCCAATTTTTTCGAGAAAATGTTTCGTCCTACTTTATTCCAACGAAAACAAGATAGGTGTAACGATAAATCGACAACGCATACCTCTCACGCACACCTGACCCGAGCCCTTCACCAAACCGATATTATTGACCACGTTCAACTCGGATAACCAACCGCTTATTGTAGTCTTTGTCCGCCTGGGGCCACGAGATATTGTTTCATTTGTTCGTCCGAAACGAAAATGACGACGCGGGCGGAGAGGCGAATTATTTAATATTCCGCTCACGTCCGAGTTAGCGCCGGTAGAAAAAGTTAAATTTGCCGACTAATACTTCATTACGAAACTTAAAATACCACCCGAACACGCGGGGAAATAAAAAGGAAAAAGAAGACGATTTTACGAAGTTGAACGAAACTAGATTGAAAACGCACGTAGGCCTTTTATTTATTTATTTTATTTAACTTGGCCTTTTTGATTCGACTTGTTTTTACGCGGCGTCAAAGCATATTTTCCCAACTCGCGAATTCAAATTAACTCCGATTGTTATTATTTATATATATATATACCTAAGGCGGTTGTACGCACTGCCGGTGTTCGTTGTCGAAAAAAATTAACCGCGACGGTAATACTTATTTGCTCGGACGTTGTTGACGTCGTCGGACTTTAAGGTAAACCGCTCCAAATGGAATTAAAGTCAATATAACGGTGATGGGATGAAGGAGAGAAAGTGAGGGGAAGAAAAAAAGAAAAGAGAAAGAGAGAGTGAGAGAGAGTTTAGGGTTTAAAAAACAACCGTTTAGTCCGAAAAACGTTACACACACAAACACATACACGCATACACAATTATACGTATAACGTTGATGTTTGAACGCCGCTTAAATCTACCACCGAAAGTAAAGTTAAATGAACCGCGTTTACTGAATATACGGCACTTTCAACGGTACGCCGCTATATATATACACACACACACACACAATGCCGTATTGATTACAAGGCAGAGCACATAGGCAATTTGAAGGCGTGCATGCGTGGAATACCGTACCAAGGTATTTTACGACTGTGAAACGATGGCGGAGACGGTGCACGATCAAACAGACAGCGTGCAAATCGATTGACGATGAACGTTCGAGATCCCGCAAAGAGTAGAAATTGCGTTTCGTAATAAAATAATAATAATAACGACGATAAAATCAGTGGAGCGAAATCGGTCGATTTGTTTTTCGTACATACAGACGCAGACAAATGCGAAATAAGATTATATATGTGTATCCGTAAACATTTTATTCGGTTAGCAAGTCCTTGGATACAAAAGAAATAACGTCGAAACGTAAAAAAAAATTCACCGACATTACGTTAATTATAAAAAATTATATTACGGTATAAATAACCGATATCTCCCTCCGTTTATATATTGTGTTGCAAATTAAATTTACGTCACGACATTCTTTAATTCCTCGAAAAATAAAAGCGAGTTTTTTTAAAAAAGGAAATAGTTTTACAACCTTTATGTCGCCATCGTCAATTCGCAAACGCCTTACATTTCTATTAACTTTTACCCTTTCAATGTAAATACCAATAAATCCTTTTTACGATTTTTCGGGGTATTTCTTCTTTTGAAATTGTATGTATATATTTGTCGTTACTTTGAGATATTGTACGTTCCAAATTGGGTCGCTAATTTTCAAGTATTTAGAATAATGTAACAAGAGCAGCGGTAATTTAGATTGCTTCGCATCGGGAGAATTTTACTTATAGATAAGAATGTAACAAATCAATAAATTACGGACTAGTTTCGCGAGTAAACACACACACAAACACACATTCACACATATATGTATTTGTAAATCGTTGCGGAGAAAAGATTTAATTTAATTTCTGTCGATACAGACGTTAAGTTTTAAACCAAGTTATCCAGGCGTTCTCATAATATCTCCCTGTCCCAAATTAGATGTTCAAAGTTCTTAATCGTTAAACAAAGTATAATATTAATTAATAATCGTGTGCATACGTGTATGCGTTGTACACGCTATTTGCAGATAACTTAGATAAATTATGGGCAAACGAGACCGGTCTCGTACACGAAATTTCCCGAGTCATTACGTCGAAATATTGAAAGACGTTTAAGATATTCGCTTCCGCGAACGAACGAATCCGCGGAAAAACGCAAACGTCTTCTAAATTGTAGAAGAAGGTCGAGCAAAAGTCTATTTTAGAAAAATGGATTGTCGAAAAATGTTCCCGCGGACGTTTCGAAATTTTCGATTTGTCTATTTTATCAGTGAAAATATTACCCATAACGAACTTAACGAGAAACATTAAATGTAATAACGTTTTCTGAAATTACCTAACGAAATAGCCGATGTAAAAACGGGGGCGAAGTTAATTTTGTCCTGAAAATGCGATTATAATCGAATTGGACGGGCGCCCATACTGTTTATAATTAATATATTTTTCCATTAATATGTACACACACGTGCGAGTGCGCGCGCACACACACACACACACACACACACACGCGCATGTATACAACTTCAGTCTCTTATTGGCGTAATAAATCGCGAATTATTCGAGAATGAAACCCACAGTATCTTAAAACTATCGCCGAGCAATTTTTTCAAATGATCGCACGCGATAAGATGTTTGAGTATACACTGTCAGCTATAAAGGTCACCGTTTCCGAATGAAAATAAAAAGGGGTAATTATAGATCCAACAACGGCGGTTCTTGTTAAAAATCGTAAACGCTAGCGATAGAAACTTGCGCGTGTAAGGGAAAACTAATCATTCGCCTTCGTCGTCGCGCCGTTACACAGTTTTTCTTTTGAGCTTACATTCAAACGCGGCGGCTACATCGTATACATTTTATGTATAAAAACCATTACGTCGCCGTTGAGCTGAGAAAGGGGAAGGAAACAGATAGCCGTCCGACTCGAAGGTAAACACTGGAGAATTCCAAATGGAAAGTGAGTTTTTTTTTTATTAAAATACAATACACACTGTTTTTGTTCATACGCCGTTGAATGAGCCACACTTTTGTCATTCATATAGCTTATATTATGTATTCTTATTCCTTATACATATGTAGTATATTTGTCCTCCTAACATCAAACACTAATCTTCACTTGGTTTATATTTCAACTAGTCGCGGGACTTTATAATAAATGTACGAATAATAAACCTACGGTCGATAAATAAGGAAAAACTTCAAAAATAATATTTATTTTTATTTAACGACTGATCGAACTCGATTATTACCGGTGATCGAAATTTTTTCTGAATTATCGAGACAAATCGTTACGCAAAGTTCCAAACAGAACAAAAGAAAACTATTACCTATACAATTATCGATAACACCTGACAAATTATTTACTAATTTTTTGAATTTTTCGCGATTCGTCTGATACATATCTGCGCTTATCCGTAAAATCCTATTTGTATCTCAGAATACGTTTCCACCACAACCTAATCGAGTTTAAATAATTACGTACACACGTCATTGAGTGGTTTATTTTTAATGAACCGATAGATAATGATTTTGAGAAACGATACCCAGATACTTAATATGATATTGCGCGTATCGGTATCAACGAGGCCTCGAAAAATAAAAGTCGAAATTCACGAGCAGCGAAATAACGGTCGAATTTTCGGGTAAAGACCGCAACAACGCGGGTAAACGGCATTTATGGATCGCACGTTGGCTGACTAAAACGAACGGTTCTTGTTTGAAAGTTCCGCACACTCGACACGTCATTCGCGGCCGATTATTCGTATTATACCGCGGAGGTATGGAGATATCTCGAGTAAAATTGAAATCGTAAATCGTTTACGTTACCAAACAAGAGCAAAAAAAAATTACGTTTTCCGTTACGAACGGAGCGCGTCCGTTTCCCGGTCGAGTACGAATATGATCGTTTCGAACGGACGGTAGCGGTCGGCAGAGAAGCTTTACAAGAGATAACGGGACGAAAACGTGTAAGTATCCCGTCGTCGTAGTGGTTATTTTTTACGCATTACGATAGTAGACAACGACAAATTAGATCGGCCACTGCGTTCTTATGTAACCCGTCGTATATTCCCAAATATACCCTCTCCCAACACACACACACAACGCTTGCCCACCCATCACACCGTAGCGACTAAATAGCATGGCCATATCACGACCATTACGAGAGAATCGTTTATCAAGCAATTAAGATGTGGATACGCGGGTTATCCTGATAGAAGAGCTTGCGGCGGACAGGTCTCGGTAACCTAGGGCCCCCGGCCGGGTGACGGATGGGGAACGGACGGAGAGACCGGAAACGTGTACGGACGCGCAGGGTCGGCAACGGGGGAGGATGGTGGAGTGGGATGGTGAAGGGGCTGAGGCCAGAAGCCAGTCGTCTGGGGTGATTTATTATTCCGCTAATGATTGCGTAACAAACTAGACGCGCGCGCCAGCGATTTAATCGTAGGCTTTTCCTGTGCTTTTCGCCCTTCCCCGACACCGACCGACGCACAACCGCCTACCACCCTACCCGTCACGCGGTAAAACTTTTCCAACCCTTTCGGCCCACATACACCCTCGTCCGTCTGCCAGCCGCACTTCACCCTCCACCGCTATTCGCCATTTCACACACACGCGCAAAACCTCTGCCCGCCCCGCACGGTCACACAATCGCCCGATTTTGCGAAATTATTACACGCACTCCTGCTTTCCTATAAATATATATTATAGTCATTGCCCCGCAGAGGTCGACGGTGGCGGAGTTGGTGGAAACGGTGTCGGTTTCTCTCGCGGTAATTGTGAATTAATTTCGAAAAACCGTTGAACCGATTAATTACTGGGATAACGCGAGCGAGCGGCAACCGTACACACACACACGACGACGACGACGACGACGACTACGACTATGAACGAGACCGATGACGACGCAGAAATGTACACGGTAATTGTTATTATAATCTCTCTTCGCGTGTATACGTAGTTGGGCGTGGTGAAAAAAATGTACGTCGTTTTTTTATTAATATTATTGAAAAAACAAACGGGAATGCCGGGACGAAAAAAATTACATTCATACGATTACCGGGGATTAATACGGACAGTCCTTCGTAGAAACCATTATTTTATATGAAAAATGGCTAGAAATAGCAAATTTCCCACGATGTTTGTCGTTGAAAATATTTAACGCGAAATGTTTGCGTCGCTGTTCTTGGTGCCGTTAATAAATTACCCAAGACCGTCGATAATCGCCCTATTTTCTGCGTAAAATCGTTATCGATTTATTAAAACGCTCCGAGGAACACATACGTAACTATCGAGTGAACAAATTAATTTTACATTCCGAATGAAACGTTTTACGGCGAAACCGTCATCTACCCTAATTTGAAAAATCGAAACAACTCCGCGCGATGCACAGTGTTAACAATTCATCATATTTTCAATAAAACGGTACGTAAAAAATGTATATATATATATTTAACGATAACACTTGTGCAGTAGTGTTTTGGACTGTGTAAGTTGAGTAATTAATTGGTATAAACTAAACGAACAACGATGTAAGCTTAATTAATTATACGGTTTTTACAAGCCATATGTTTTCTGTTCGCATGTTTTTTTGACAGTGTCGTTATGTTATATAACTTTATAATTTTACGATTCGCGAAATGTGTACGTATAATTTTTTTTACAATTAATTAATCGTTACGTACGGTCTAGTTCAATAATACACGCCTAGGAATTTCAAGTCCTTAATCATATACTTCGGATTTATTTAAATACGCGTACACGAAACTAATAGTTTTATATCGTAATAAGTCAATACACGAGCAACGTATAATAACCGATAACAACGCGAAATTATCGAGTACCAAAAATCGCTTATATAAAACGTATATTATAAATAGTTGAAATCGGTGAATAGGTATGACGAAGAAAATATGGTAACAAAATACGTGTATACGAAGACATATTTTACTTTATACTTAATACACAGCGAAACTCGCATAACTTGAATATTGTTATAGTTGTCTACTTCAAAACCATTTTATCACAGATCTACGTACGAAGAATGGTGTATTCATTTAAAAAGTGATTCCAAACGCGCGTATTCGTTTTCTTTCTATAGAAAAAGTGCACGTATATATATATATATATATATATATATATATATATACGTGATTTGTTGTCGGACAAGAAAATTGCTTTTTCAAAATTTATTAAAACATTTGCCGTCTGTTTTATTTTTAAAAAGTTTTCCAACCGTTTGCGCAGATTACGACGTCTATATTATCACATCAATGTACGTATATATATATATATATATCTTTTATACGTTCGAACATTTATATATATTGGATATAAGTGCGCGCAAAGTATTCTATCGTAGGTTTTCAAAACGGTGAGGGGGTTTGGCGGAGAGGAAAGGTAAAAACGGCCGGAGATTGAGAACAAGTCATTTGCATTGAAAGAAAGAAAGCCCTGTTGATAAACAATCCGAGTGTCGCGAGTACCGCTTGCGGATCGAATATTTTCCTTTCTTTTGGAAATAACGCACGCGCCGAGCCGTTATTTGGGTAATATATTTTTTCTCCTCGATAATTGCAGCCAGCACTACGACACATTATTCGAACGCCCGTAAAAGCGTACTAAACCATACAGTGTCTCGCAGGGACACGGCTCTTTGTATTATACGCCGCTTTAGAAAGGTTAAAAGGTTTTTTTTTGTTACCTACGATGCATTTATCCGTTTAAATATGTCTCCAATACGTATAGTACGCCGTAACGATACTTTTCCATTCTCTACATATCCTTTCTTCACTCGCTCTCCCTCTCTCTTTCACACACACAGACACTGTACTCTCCCACGAATATACTCTATCACTCCTCGCTTCAACGTTCTCTACCGCTTTTATTGTACTTGAGACGCGGGGTTTTTTTTTCCTTTCTCCGTGAATTTTTTTTCTTTTTTTACTCCCCCACGTACCCCGCGCATTTTATTTTAAACGTCAATTTCAATGGCTGGACCATAAATTAGAGAACGGAGAACAATGAGAAAACGAACCGAGCGCTGCGGCACAAAACCTTTTACCACCACTACAACGACGACGAAAGGCAGTGTCCCGGAGGGGAATGGGTGTAACGACGAAAGAGCGGAAAAGAAGGCTATAGGACAGTAAAAGTAGCGGGTTTCAAAAACGATGCGTTGAATTTGGTCGAGTGTACGAAAAACGGAAGAACAGGCGGCCCCATGTATGTATGTATGTATGTATGTGTGTAGACGCGGTGCGTAGCTGATATGCGCGGATTGGTCGCGAAAGGGACCACGGAGGCAAATTGATCAGTGCCTCCACGGGGGGCTCATGTAAAGTTTTACTTTCGGCCGGTCGACCCTGAAAGTTAGACGCCTAAAATGCGTTTCGAGTAAAGGCCGCAGTCGCGCGCCGCCGCCACTACACACTATCGCGTCCGCGTGACAAATGACACGAAAAGGGACCCAAAGGAGAACGGCTGCTTTTTTCAATCACGCTATCGTGTCCTCCTCCTCCGCAGCACCTAACCGGCTATTATTGCATACCCGTTATTTATGTCCGATCCCCGGCTGAGACCATAACTCGCCGAATTCGGGTCCGAAAAAGTTTCACTTACCCTAACCGAAATCGTATATAAAATGCCGAACCGAATAAACGACGTGTACGTTTCCCTTTTGCCCTCCCCCCCACCGAATCACAACCAGTCACCGTCGCCAATTCAATTTACTAAAAACCAACTGGGCATCTATAAATAAATACGTACGTATTACATAACTGAAATTTTCGAAACAGTTTCACGATAAATGAATGGCAAACCGGATTATATGCCCGACGAAATAATAGTATTTTTTTCGAAAACTGTTGATGGATTAATTGGTATACTATATTGAGCTGCAAACGGAATGTTGCATCAAAAATAATAATAAAACGGAGAGTACCGTCGCCGTATAAAAAAAATAACTTTTCGTCGTAACTTATCAAATATACGTATTATACTATAGGTACACAAAATCGGTTTTCGCTGTGTTTTGAAAAAAATATCTCAAGTATTTCAATTTAGAAATTACGTTCACAAATATAACGTTCGAAAATGAAAAAAAATCGTGACCCGTTTTTTTCTGTCGGTATTTTTCCGTTTATACGTTTTACAACGTATATGGTAAACATATACTCAAATGTCTTACCAATTCCGATGGTTGGAAATTCCGGACGTGGTATACGATGCTTTTATATTATTCGTAGTTATATCTGGGAATACTATTTCGGGGGAGATTTAAAAGTTTTATTAATATATCGATACGATTGCTATTATACTATCGGGTCATCGAGAATTATGATATCGAACACATATACATATCAAACATCGCGCATATATACGACTATAAATACAGGGTAATTGATACGCGTCCTTACATCGAAAATGATCAGATACATTATACAAAACCATAATAGTGAACGTGGTTTTTTCGAAAAAAGAAAATCGCTAGAATATGGCGACGAAACGAATCAATAAAAATACGCGTCGAATAGTTGAGAATACCGTAAATACGTTATTAAATGTACGTTTTCGGCCGATATACTATATTTTTTCACGCTTTCCGCCGGCTAACGGTCGCCTTACGCGCACACAGACGAAATAGCCGGACGACGAAAACATTCCCATGTTTTATGTAAAAGGGACGAAATTTATCCCGTTCTTATTAGCATAACTAAAATTCCTTTGGTCGACGCCATCCGTCTACGTCATCTGGCCCGGTCTCGCCATACAGCGACCCCCCGCCGAACTCGCGTTGAGGCTTTTATTGCCAAAACGGGAAGAAGGAGAGACAAAGAGACTATGCACACGCGCATGTAATATATGTATATAGGGACGAACGTAAAGACGGTCGGCAGTGGAGGCGTTGCCTGTAAAACGGGAGGAGGGGGGCCGATGGAGAGTAAAACGGAGAGAAACAAATACGATACGGAGACAATTTACGTTATAAGATGGTAAATATTATTTTACACAAATACCCCGTGTATATATATGTGTATATATATATATATATATACGTAAGTGTGTGTGTGTGAGTGTGTATAAGGAGAATACAAATCGCGAAGATGGCGAAGCTTTTGGACACTTAATAGTATCCGAATGGCGAGGGAAAAAATGCGTTACCGGTCTCGGGACGGGCCATCGTCGTTCGGCGGAAATAAGATTGTTATTGTTATTGGTCCGGACCGAACAACGAGCGTGACGTTGTTGCCGACGTGTGACGAAAAATGAAATTATTATGCATAACGACGAAATATAAATATATATATATATATATATATATACGCGTCCACGGTTTTCGTCGACTCGAGTACGCTATTAGTCTTGACTAAATTTCACGAACGGATTCATTCGGCGGAACCTTCGTATTTTCGCTCCGTCGTACTTGCGTATTGCGAATGTAAAAATATGAAAGGATGTTCGGCAATCGGTATACTTTATTATCGTAAAATGCTACACGCTACACTGCAGTCAAATATACATATTATCCCGTATAATATTTTTATTTATTCGGTCCCTCTGTTTTTCAAAAAAAAATACGTCGGACCGTTTTTTCGTCATTTTCGAATTATTATAATACAAACACGGAATCGTGCCCTTTCCGCGAAACTAATATATATGCACACATAGATTTTTAGCCGGCGTGAAACAGTAATTCATATTTATCGGAATCGTCATTACGAATACGTTTTATTTCAATAAAATACGTCATATTCGACAACTAACTTCACGCTCGTGCGGTCTGTCAATATTACAAGCGGTTTTTGTTTCTAATGTTTACCGACCGTAATGATGTTGACGTCGCACCCTCACCCCTTTGTGTGCATCCGACTAGATTTTCGACAATCGCGCAGTGTCTGGGATTTGAACCTCGGCGAGAGCAATAAAACAATGGTTTTTATTTTTTTTTTCGAAATTTATATACGATGAAAAAGAGGCGCGACGAAATCAATCGACCCAGGATGCTTAAGTTCAATACAAATATACTAAAAGAAACATTAAACAGCAATACGGCGAATTCGCGAATTTCAAAAAAATTGAAAACACCAAAATCAGATAATACGTAAAAACGACGATAATTCGAATAATACAACGCGTATGAACTCGGTTAAATCTTTCATATCGTCAGTTAAAAATAAATATACAATATGTTGACTGTGGTGTAGGGGCTTTCGATTATTTTTAATTCGAAAATTAAGAAATTCGTATATACAAAATTGAAGTCGACACTAATATCGGTGAACAAAAAAAAATTTTATGTTATCTAAAATCACCGATAAAATAGACGCAAGTGGGTTTTAATATATATATATATATATATATATATAATCCGTAAAATTGTTCTTGTTTAATGAAATATAATCTATATAAGCTGGAATGATAGAGAGAATAAACCATCCAATGAAGAAACGAGTGTTCTTTCAATATTCGGGAGCAATCGTCAAATATGTTTCGGTTTTTATGTTTCTGTAACAACGTAAGACGTCCTATGAGATTTCAACGAAAGCTGCATTTGAGAATCGTTGGAATATAAGAAGACTATGTAATTAAATCTAAAATCTCAGACGTATATTTAAATTATTTTAATTGCGTTTGTTTTTTCTTAAAGGACTTGGACTCAAAGGTAATCGAAAAAGATTCGCTACAAAGTTTACAAAATAAATATTCACTTATATTTAAACTAGAAACTACGCCAAAAGTGTAAATTAATTCTACCTATCTTTAGTATAACGAATAAATATAAATATATATATATATATATGTATATATAGATTAAACATAAACATCGTAGTTATTTGAAAAACGTCAAAATGATAAAGTACATTTCACGAACGGTAAATTTACACGTTTCAATCGGCACGCAACTATTTTTATAAAACGGTTAAGTTGCGCCGTTCAAACTTCACAATTGTAAAATATTGCAACGAACGGCCGCCAATAACTAATGCGGATGATAACGGATTATTTGACGGGAGGCGAGAGGAAGGAAAAAACTGTGTGCGTATAATAGAACGGCGGGCGTGTTGTTTCGGCCATTGTTCGACGTCAACGCGGAGTTAAAAAATGATCAGTTACCCCGTATATATAAAATACTATTCGGATTTAATCGAATAAACGTATTTACGAGGTACGTAATAATATAATATTATTATCTCGAGTTTGTGGATTTTACGTGGCCGAAATGATTAATATTTTGCGAAAAAAAAATCTCGTTCAATTTAATATAGCCGGCGAAATTTCGCCGTAATAACATGGCCGGAAACGGCGTCTGTAAATCAACAGCCGTGACAACATCCACGACGACGACAACGAAGACAACGACGACGACGACGACGGTAATAATAATAATAGATATCGGCTTAAAACTCGAGCGGGCGCGCGCGCCCAGCCGCGCACGTGCACGTATTTGTACGTATATATATATTTCTGTTAATATATAGCGCGGCGGAGACAAAACGAGTCGACGCGAGTGGATAGGGTGACGCGAACAGGACGGAAATTAAATTTCGAAACCGAATTCGGTATCGTTTTGCCCAGCGAAACAATATTTCGGCATTTCGGCGGTACCGCCGCCCGAAACAATATATACACGCACAATACAAATGTATTACGCACGTGTACGGCGGCGGCGAACTTGCCCGGTTAAACGTCGCGTATTAACGCGTGTTTAACGAAAATAATACGCGACCCGTTTAACAATAACGTCATAATATTATACACGCGTGTTGTGTAGTACGATCGGTCTCCGGTATTCGTGCGCTCGCGCGTCCGGTAATCCGAACGTTTCGCGGACACGACACGGCCCGAATGGTTACCGCGGTAATAATGAAAACGGTCGGGTCGACAAGTGCCCGACAACATTTCCACCGGGCAAATCGTACCCACGGGCCTGGATAATATCCATCTACGAAAACTACGGATTCGTTTTTTGTTTTCGGAACGACCTTCGCGGTGTTCGGAACTCGGGCGTGTATTACCGTTCCGACGTTTTCGAAACGTGTAAGACGTCCGAACGTCGATAACGCGGAATGAAAAACCGGTACACAGTTAGTTACTGGTCGCGGTAAACCGGGCGGTAGTGTTCACACGGCGCTTCGGACCGGCAATACTACTGCAGTCACGCGCTGTCGCCGCCGAATCGTGGGCGCCACGGTGGCAGCAATCCATCGTTGTTATCCGCGTCGTAATCCGTGATAATTGTAACGAGACAAATTAACCGAATTTGGTTTTATTCGATTATACGTCGCGACCACTCGGCTTTCGGCGTTGAAATTCGCAGCCCGCAGTGCCGCCGTGGGAAGCCTCGGATAAAGCGGGGAACGAATTACGCGTGTATAAAAAATTTTGAAAAATCCGATTTTCTCGGAAACAATAACTGGGATGGTTTAAATTTTCGACACGATCGCGTTATTGTCATCAAATCGCTTTTTGACGACCCGAGAACCGCCGACGGAATAAAAAAACCCCGTATTAGCGCGCACCGATAATATAGAAAATATTCGTCGCCAGTCCGGCGGTATATATGACAACGAGCTATCGGAAATTTTCCGACACGCCAGTAGTGCACAGACGCCGGCTGATGGCGTTTCGCGTTTGAAAAATGGGAAAAAATTTCGTTGTACGATCGGTACAACAGACGACGCTAAAGGTCGTGTGGGACATATATAATCGTATCGCGTCTATAAGAGACAATTTTTCTAGAAGATGCGTCGACAACGGCGGCTGTCCTGTTAAAGATAAAGTTCCGGTCCAGACCTCGGGACGGTCAACACAACCCCGAACAAACGTGCACTTCCGTAGCGACGATTTCGGTTTCGTTTTCGTTTCCCCACTTCGCGTATATTCATCTCTTTCTCTCTCTCCCCGCACTACCACCATGTGATGGCTCGATCCAATGCTACCTTTCCAAGCCCGAAACGTATCGCATGCTATTCGGTCATTTGATTTCGAATCGGAACCGTCGAAAATTATACGACTATGGGCGGCGCGCGCCCGGCTAATATCCCGACGACAACGTTCGTACACGGTGCGTTATAATATCGTTATTATATAGAAAGGCGTGCCGCTCGAGAGTTTCGTGTATCAATCAACCGTCCCACCATCCGCAGCGCCACGACTACGTTTCACCCTAAATCGCGCGTCTAGTACGAGGTTAAAAACGAACGTTAAACCTAATGTATAATGTATACAATGTCATAACACCACCTGCCTATTTCGGGGCAAGAACGAATTCATGGGACCGGTCGCTCTACGAGAAAACGTCGACTCCGAATAAACCGTTCGATATGTACCGGGCTGCAGCCACGGTAATCGATAGATGTGTCCGTTAACTAGTCCGAACGCGTCGCGTTTGCTTTATAGAAACTAACGGCGTTTAACGAGAAATAAACGCGCGATACCGCGCGCGCGTTTCGTCGACGATTTCTCGGGGACATACTAAAACTTTCGCCGGCGGTGCGCTAGCTCGTGGTTAGGGGCTGATAATGTATTTACTATTAAACGTTCAGTATAGAAAACGGCGCTTACTTAAGACAATTAAAAGTTATGAGATGAGATTAAGATTAAATTTGAGAATTTCCACGTTTAAAGGGGACGAAAATAATAATAATACGACGAAACAAAACAACTTCGTTAAGTCGCTTCGAATGAAATTGAAACTCGGAGTTTAACGTTATCAATGCGAATTTATTCTGTACCTATCAGTATTTAGCTCTTTGTAATATACAGACTAAGCGGACCGAACGAATGTATTATAATTAACACTAAGATAAATCGGTCGTGTACCGCAATTCCCATTTGGGCTTTCATTCCTCGCGGTGGTTGTTTCGATTGTGCGGTTTTACGGCTCTAGAAACAACGATAAGCGTCTAAATAATTTATATCGGGGACGAAGAAATCAAAACAAAACTTCGGGAACTATAAATTTTTGAAAACGATCAATTTCGGTTTATACGGTTCATATTTGAACTTTAGCTCAGGACGAACAGTATTGTATAATAATAATATTATGTAACTCGGGGGGCGTACATAAAGTGTAGTGTTTCGATGGAACCGAAGGGAATGGGGGAATTCAAACCGTTAACGGTTTTATTAGCTTTTTACGATTCGATACGTCAATAATAAGAAACCGACACTTGCTTAAAAGTAGCTTTAACGCCGAGTGTTTCAATAAAGATGAGGTGTTTACGCACGAAGCTTCTGTCGAAAATTCGCGACGTCTGATAGTAAACACGAAATGCGTAGGGTAAAACGTGACAAAAATGTCGGAAAACGATAAATGTGGCGGACGTCGAAAGTAGTAATCCACCGAATACGCGACGTTACAATCAGATCGCGCGGCGTTGGACAAAAGAGATTTTTTCGCGCAATAGCAAAATAATTACGTTTATACTCGTCAAAGTCCGGAACAACACGCGCACGCGGGGAGTACGTATGAACGTACACGAACGTACTTGAACGCGGTGCCGTCTTTTAGCGAAACGCGTCGCGTATTTCGCCGGCGGCCGGTATTATTTATCAGATATTCGGAGACAACGCCGGGACCTCGGCCACTGTGTTCCGCTGTACGCGAATAACGTATTCGCGAAATGTCTGCGAAATCGCAGTCTGCGACCTATCGATGTGGAATATAACACGTCATTGGACAGCGAAACGCCAAGCGTAAATGCAGACGCGCGCGGTACTACATTTTCCCGGTACAACGGCTCCCACAAATCGGGTTCATTATAAATAACAACTAAGGGATTCGTAGAAATCTACACAATTTATACGACCATGTTGTAATACAATAATAATAATAATAATAACGTGAACGAACTACGGACGAGCGTTGCGTTTCAAAATTATATATTCCTCCCCTATGCCGGCGAAACGTCCAGTTTACGCGTCGACAGAAAATCGGTCGACTTTTCGGTCGAAAAAATGTCGCGTTTATTTACTCGAATTTTTATTATTGCGACGCGCGTATTATGCCGGGGACAAATGTACGTTGCGCGTCACGTGGACGGGGCTTACGGAAAATGTATTTGGCGTGTACGTCGTTTTCGCGTGTAACGGTCAAGCGTACGGTACAATGAGTTTTGTATACGACGGAACACACAAGTAAAGGGGAAAATATATCGCAGTTATTACTACGGACAATTCGATTTGTCCGCACGCCGTGAACCGCGTTAAATATTGTAGTGTTCGAGAATTTCGAATACGTTCGTCTTTCGTATAACCTCGATCGTTTCGGCGCCGTTTAAAAGCGTTCAACGTGGTTCGGGAAACCGTGCGCTGCCAATTATCCCGGGAATAATAGCGAAAACGAATCCGACGTGTTCTTTCAAAACAATCAAACGTTATCGTTATTCGTGAAACGTTTAATCGCCATTCGTGTCGCAGTACTACCCCGTCAATGTTTCGTCCCGTATTTATACGAATATACGTTTATCGTATTTAAATTGACTATGAGCGTAAGAACACGACGAGAAAAAATACGGGTAAATTATTTTAAATAAAGTCGCGGTCTTTTCTCGTTTAAATTAATAAACTTTCCACGGTACTAAAAGGGATGGCGAAACCACAAACAGCGTGTTGTACAGCCGTACTTAACGGCCGACGTACACAACTTGTCGAAAGTTTTTAGCCCGACAGTTTGACAGGTGAAACGTGTATTGTTTTACTTTTCATTAGCGGTATTGTCCGACGGATAATCCGACAAATCCGCACGAACGCCACAGCGAGGAATCGTCGTGGAAACGTCGACCGTACAGAACGCGGACGATCGACGGTGTTTACGACGAAAATGTCGAGCCGCGCGGAACAGGCGTCTCGGGGACGATAACGTATTGTTAATTCGGACGGGGATAAAAACGAACAGTTTCGCGACGCGATTGGTTTCATCGACTCCCGGGCCCGTTTCCTATCGACTTTCGAACAACGTTATTCCGCGGCGAATTAATAATAACGCGACACAGTTGCCTTCCAACAGCAGCAGCAGCGGCAGGTTTTAGTCGTCGTCGTAGTCCCACGCCTGTCAAACGCCGTCAACCCAATGAAATAATAACGCGTAATATACTACACACTGTGTTGCGTAGTAGGTATAGAGTCGCGGATTCTAACGAGAGACGCGTGTCTGTTCCGGACATGGCCGTTCTTTGGGAGAGGGTGTTTTATTAATTACGAGCAACCAATCTCTTTTCGCGACGGGAACTTCGCGAAAACGTCACGGCGTCCCGGGTGCAAAACTGACCGCCGTTTCGGCGACGCGGCGGTCGTTATCTAAATAGCGCCGCCAGTTCCGGCGGTCGTCCGTCTTCACGCCGAAACCTTTACGTAAGCGACGTACTATAGACGGTGGACGAGCGTAACGACACGACGGACGGGACTGTCCGTCGCTAATCGCTAAATTTTTTCACCCGGTTCAATTTAGTTTCCGAGCGACGGGAAAAACGAATTTGTTATACGTGTTTGTTGTAATTTCTGTGTTCGGCTACGAACGAATTTTCGTGTACAACGGGCGTGTTCGAAGAAAATTTACACGCGTTACTCCATGTTTAAACTTTGTTTGGCGCGTTTCTCCGCATTTCCAGTGGTTTTCATAAACCGTAACGAAAATAACCGAGAAAACGTCACTGAGATAATACAGTTTTGGCCGATTATTTTTTTTTTTTCGTTTAAAAGTTACACGTTTAACACGACCTCGACCGCATTTAAATACCGATGAAAACCGTCAAATAACGAAATCAATACCCAATTCAACGTCGAAATACCGTAATCTCTCCCGAAACGAATGAATATTGGTAAGCCGAATTCGAAAACAAAACCGAACGATATTTATTCAGCCCTACTTTAGCATACGACGCTTAAAAACTGTCGATAATCGTTAGTCGCCGTTAATTTTTGTTTTTTTTTTAATCGTTGGAATTTCGGAAATCTACGAAATATTGCCGGGAGTCGTGTTTGTCGAAGAGATAACCGTAATGAACTACCGAAAACATTCGGCTGCCGAAGTTTTTATTTATTTCGGTGACACGTTCCGTAAGGATACGCCCTAGTTATAATTGCCAAATACATACGCGGGGTCGCGTCATTATTTAGTCAAACTTGGGGGACGGTGAGCGTTCGCCGCGACAACAATAATAATCGTCGCGAACGAACTTTTGGACGACTACACCGCGGTCGATTATTATCCGCGTGCGCCGTAATGGTTTATGTACGCGCCACGTACGGGCGAAATGTTGGAAAACGACGAATATGCTGATACAACTATTCCATCAATTACAAGTGCGCGCGCGCCACGGGTAATAATTTATTGTCAACCGTATTCTATGTATTACGAATGCCGGTTGTTTGGCAGGAATTTGGGAAATCCATTCTCATCGACTAAACATTTCATCGGAGATTCGCCATAAAGTGTTTGTGAAAACCGTGAAGCGCGCATACCGCGATTGGCGAAATTCGCATTATCGCTTATAAATAGCGTAGTCGCTCTACGCAACGGCGTTGTTCAACAAACGATATATATTTAATTAGCACGCATATTCCGGTCACGCCATTTTCGCGTTACGATAGTCGCCGGCAACGATTATATCGTCACAATCCAACCATCCCTACATGTTCGTCGAAAAACCGCCGGTTCCAAATTAATTTTAACTCCCGCCATTTCGTTCTTTAATAATCCCCTAGCCTCGCTTACCATACCAAAACGAACCATCGACGTATTACCTTTATTAATACTATACCGAACGAACGCTTTATCGAATAAATATTGTATAATATAAAACGTTTCGTTTCGACGCGCACGAAGGCGAATATATCAAACAACGACACTATAAGAATTATAAAATCGACTCGACCACGAATTTATCGGAATTCGAAAACGGGTACCCAGAAGAAACGCTCGAAAATACCGCGCATAATTGTAAAGGGTAAAAACACGGTCGTTCACTCGGGCGTAATCATTGTATCCGTAGCAAAAACAATTGGAAGGAAACGGTCTAACGTATACGTATATATATATATATACGTTTGTACTTATTTAAATTTATCTCAAAAACGGATTTGTATTTAATTAAAAAGATAAAAAATATATATACGGTAGTTGAATAATGTCATCGTGATTTGGTCTATATATATATATATATATATATATATATATATATATATATATAACTTTTTTTTACAATATTCATAAATGAAAAACGTGTCGGGCTGCAAAGTCTAAACGCCCTACCTCCCATACCCATCGTATCGCGGCGACGGTTGTGAAACACGAAATCAATTTCCGATATAAAAAGTCACTCGGATAATAATAAGTTATTATTAACGAAAAACGACGAACGGCCACGTTATAGGTAGTTGATAACAAATGTCATTTTTCTCATACCCGGCACCAGATTGTGTGACATTTTGGGCGGGGAAGGATCTATATATATATATATATATAAATAGGGAGAGAAAGAGACGGAGGGGTTGAATAGGAGACGGACAAAAAGTAAAGGTTAGTCTACAAAAGTTCACGTGTTCTGCTACAACGGTGGCGGAGGGGTGATTTTTTAATCAAACTGTCGTTTCTGCAACGGTGTCGCGCCCCACGCCACCTCCACTGGCACCACAGTGTGGTAATAATCGACCGTGACTCCCGAACAACTATACAGTCACACTATACCGCGTATAGGATAATCTTCCCATCCTGTCCCGTCCCAAATGAATTACTATCTCTCGAAAATACCACCACCGTTGCAACCACCGTCACCATCGCCACCACCCACCCCTTCCCACGAGCAGCGTCGTCGTTGGCGGCTTTTTTCCTCTCCGTCACGCGTGTCCACCGTCACCACCGCCCCAGTCCGGATAGTCGTCCCGCGCGTCTCTTTTAATTAATTGATCTCTCTCGGACCCGGGCAAGATCTTTTTTCATTTTTACTTTCCTTTTTTCACTCCCCTTTTTCTCGTCACTTCGACTTTTCTTCTTATATTCCGTCCCCTATCAATCTGCTTCGGCCCCGCACCGGCGCCTGTTCTATCCTCCACAATCCCTTCCCCACCCGCTAATCGACGTACAAAGTCACCCACACCGGCCCCAATTAGATTTACGGACGTCCGACGGTTTGTCACCCGCTGCCCTTTGTTACACGCGATCGAGAAACGGAGGCGCTCTCGTTTTTCCGTCCACTCTGCACGCTCGTTACCACCACCACCATCGACACTTAATCCAATCACGAAATACCGTCCGACATATAAATTACCCCATATTGTCGGCCATATAAAAATACCACAAATTAAATATAACTCGTACCTATAATAACGCGTAATAATAATAATTTCTTTTTAATCGAAATAAATCGCGATTTTCGTTAAAATCGTATTAAAAAAAAATTGGAAACTAAACGATAATGTTCTCTAAAAATACTAAAGAATACATATAATAGTAGAGAGTCTCATGAATATTGTAATTTTCGGTTCGACTGTTGGCGAAATTTTAATTAATATATTTTTATTATTCCTCGTTTACCATGTGTACACGTTAGAACTATAGGATTTTAAACGGTTCGTCAAACGTTTAAAAACAATGAAAAACGTTTTTTCCGCCGTAATTCCAAGAACGATTGAAACGTAAGTAATTATATTGTAAGCACGAATAAAATAAATAATAGGAAGTTCGGATTTTTGTTATAGAATATAGCGAAAAAGGGAAAATAATTCGATCACGCACGCATACGCTTTGACCACTGTTCTGACAATTTCATTGGACACAAGTAGGTATACACGTTTTCTGTCTACGGAGTTCAATCACTCGGACATGTTACAAGGTTTTCTAGAAATCAATCTATTTGCGTCCTTTTCAGGCTAGACCGTTGATTATTAGCCAACTATCGATCGATAACCACCGTTCGGACATAATATTGCACCAAGTTCTCAATATTTTTCGCGTGGCCTCTCTTGCCAGACTAATTAAATCGATTTAATTATTCGCGTATTTTTCATCGTTGACATTCGTATCCGCCAATTACGATTACGCTTGAATATACGATCCATTCGTAGAAAACGTAATAAACTAAAGCCAAACAATATCCGGATATTCGCGGAATTAAACGAAATCGGAACGGAAACTCCTAGAAATAAACACGCGGTTAACCATTTGGTCAGTAACTCTGACAGAACAAGGCTGTCTGTTAAATGAAAAACAGTTATTAGCGTACATGGACGGTAAATAATCGTACGGGATCTGTGATCACCGGGAATCGAACGAAAATTGACCAAAAACCGTTTGATTAGAACACGCGGTCTCGTGATAAAAGGTACGTACAAACGCGAACAACGCGTTAACAATTTACGGTTTTCGATAGTAAACGAACTCGACGTACATAATTTGGGTACTTAGTAGCGTTATAAATTATAATAGAACGCTCGACACGGGACGACAATAAATCGCTTTCGATGTGAAAAGGCACAAGGGATACGCCGATCTATGGACCGGGGCGGTCGTCGCCATTTGAATAAATTCCCGTACCGCGCGCGGTTGTATATTGTACGCGTATTGGTCCAACGCGGATTACCTAAACGTTTATGGCGTCGTGCGCGTACTGGAACCCGAGTATTTATATATATATATTAAAACCGTCGGAATTTAACGGCGGTATTATTCCACGCCGGTAATAGACTGTGAACTGAAGAAAACACCGGGAATGGAGAAGGAAAGGGATTCAAGCGGCAGCGGCTTTAAAAAGCGAACGAAGGGAAACGATCGAAAACGTGCGGGGTTTACGAGACGCGATGGGAAGTAATCGCGGGGTAATCGCCGAAACTACGGTGAAAGAATTGAAAGGAATATACGCGCACACGCATATATATATATATATATATAAAAACGGAAGCGGCGGCGGCGGCGGTGACGGCCGACGGGTGTAGGTGCGCGCGTTAAACCGGCCGGAAAGTCGCCAGTCCGTCACGTGGAGAAATTCTCACGACGACGAAAAACGTCGCGTATATACTCGAACCGGAGTAGCGGCTGCCATCCGGGTGTTTACTTAAACGAGCTAATCTCGTCCCCCGTCAAGCGTAACTTTAACTTTTCCCGGTTCCACACGCCGTGGCCCTCTCACCACGCCGGACCCACAGCTCCAATCGAATTACCGCGCAATCCGAGTGCGTCGCGTTTATTTCGTAAAACGCGAACGCGAGACGTGACGGACTTTTTTTCGCGTTCCCCTATATATATATATATATATAATACGCACTTGGTCGTGTAGTCGACACGAAACGAATAATTCGAACGACACTTTACAACCGACGCGTTCCCGAAATGCCGAATCATCGTCGTGCGTTTCGCGTGTATATATAGCCGTGCCCTTTTAAAGCTCGTCGAACGTACGGATTATAGTCGATTTCGTTTTTACGAATCTCGACTAGCGTATTATAATCCAATTCCGGACGGTGCCGGGGGCTTTATACTAACGCGTATATAAACGTTACACGGAGCAGTGACACGAAGAAATATTCGTCATTCCCCGTTCGTCGTTCCCTCTCCTTCCCCCTTACCACGTCGTCGCCGTCGTCCCCGAGTGCCCGCCGTCCCGTCCGTCCGGTGAGCTTTACACGCCCGTGCGTAAAAGCTCTTCTCCGATATTAGCTCGTTTATCTCGTCGACGTTATTATGGATTTCGATACACCGACGAAAACGAATAAACTTATATTTGGTGCGCGTTCGCAACGCGAACGATTGGAAAACGAAACGTACCATTTCTAGTTACGTATTCACTTTCCCCCTGCCCACCCATCCTAACGTCACGACCCCGTAGCCGTTGTAATTCTATCGTACTGAATACATAAAAAAAAACATTTTCAAACGGTTGAAATGTTTTATTCCAAAATAGGCAATTTCGAGCGTAAAATGAGTATACGCGTTCATAAATAATATCAAAACGAGATTACCGCGATGTTCATTTTGTTCTTTTACAAAGAACATAAATGCACATTTTTCCCGATGGGTTTCGATCTTAATATAACGTAGTTTTGTTATCCGGCTAAAAATATAATAATAAATAAAAAGAAATTCGTGGTTCTATTTTCGTCTTAAATGTTTTAAAGAAACGTTGAACATGACCGATTACGGGTATCGATCGCAGAAATCTACGAGATTTCACGTACACTATCCATTACATCAAACCGCCGCTTCCCGTACTTCCGCTTCTTCGAAATTCTTACGTAAAAAACAAAACACGAATATATCGTGTATCTGTCGACTTACTTTTTTCCCGTCCAATTCGTGCGAACCTTGTGCCAGCACTTTGTCCACGCTGGACGGATCGGCGAAAGTGACGAACCCGAATCCCCTGTAAACAAAAAAAAACGATATATGATAAACGCTAATTCGCGTATATTTCTGGAAAACGTCAAAACAATTCTCTATCGTTATTCGATTACCGTCAGCCAGCTTTTCGTAGCGGTTCCCCATGCAATATAAGAATTCAATAGAAATTGATCTCGAAGAAACACTACCTACAATTATTATTGTTTTTTGACAATAGTATTTCAAGTCGATACGGACAACAATTAAAACGATACGCTACGACGTAGTTATAAATATAACGTCTAATCCAATTGTTCAAATACCGTGTGTAGTAATATACGTCCTTAGAATAAAAACAAAAAAACACGAACGTAACCAACGTATAATTGTTCGTATATCTGGGGTTGCTATCTTATATACGCTAGGATTTCAAAAATTTCGGTACGGATTCGCGTACCACTGTGAGGGGAAGGGGAATGTTTTGTTCGCGGGAAATAACGTTAATTATAATTTACGCGGTGAAAAAAACGATCAAGATTACGGCCGAAATAGGTTTCGGCTACGTCAGCGTTCCAGAAACATTTTCAATCGATAAGCAAAGCGGACGAAATCGCGGCGATTGTTTCGATTTTTCGTCGTGCCCACGTAGATCACGATCTGAGTCGGCGGAAATTGTTCACTCCCGATGAAACTATTTTAATCCAAAACTGCGTCGAGTATGGTATACGTTCGCGTACTGCGGTCGTTGTTTAATTTTTTTCGCAACAGCCGATGGAAAATCAACGATCGTAATGTTCCCGTACGTTTACGGGACAAGCGAATAACCCAACTCACCGTTGACAATATAATAATATCGCCAAAAAATAACAATATAACGGGGCCATATTTCGTTTCGAAAAGTACACGACAATTATGTACCTTAGTTCGTGTCCAACCACACACAAACACACACACTGTTATGGCAATAATTAGGCAACGAGGTCGAATAAATAACATTTTCGTTAACGTTTTGAAGAATTTGGCGATTTTTCTTTGTAACCACCGCGAAAACGGTTATATCCGGCAGCGTTCCGTCATTGAAAATGTGTTCACTTCATCGAGTGGAAACATTTATGGAAGGCCGGCGACGCGTAAGCTCCGGATACCGAACGACTTTGTGGCGCATATTTTTGATCTAGGAAAATATTAACGCGTTCGCGTGTTTCTTTTTTTCAAAAATAAATGAAATTCGTAAACGTTTACGCACGTATTCCCCGCAAATTCTACACTACACGCGTGCACGTGCATCAGAATTTCGTTAAAACGGTTCGTTTCGTCGCGGGTTCCGCAGCGGTTCCACGCTATACACCGGTTAATTACGATTCTTTGTCACGCCGTGTTCACGCCCCATCGGCCATCTTAATTTCATACGTGCCCGTATTATTATTAACATTTTCGACAATTCCGACGTTCCCTCGCATCATTCACCTCGAACATTTAATATTTTACACCGTATTTGCATACATACACCGCTAATCCTTTGATTAACTATTCCTGTCCGCTAAAACCGTGTTTTGTATATGCCATTTATATGGTTCCCGTTCGGAATCGCGAAAAATTATTTACCAACAGTTCCGTGTTGCGGTCATACAAATATTATGTACTTATCGTATTACAATTTTAATCGCACATTTATCGCCGTATATTGTTATCAATATCTACGTGTGTGTATATATATAGATAGTAAAAAGTTAAAATAAAATGTTAAAATACCAGCTAACAAACCGAACTCGTTTAATTCCTTTTTAATTACATTTTGTCGATGTAATTATCCGTGTTACTTTCTAAAAAGTGGTGAAACGTTTAGTTCGGAAATGTATACTACGAGCCACACGGCCGTTCACGACGAAATTAATCTTAAAAACATACTAATTATTTCATGGTTCTAATACGTTTAACATAGAGAAATAACCGGACCGTCTGGAAACTTTTTTTCTACGAAAAATATTACTTAACGGATATACCAAATCGAATATATATATATATATATATTATACGTATTCGTAAACCTCCTAATACGTACGTACAGGTGAACTACTCGCAAAAAGTATATAATTCCTCGACCGGTACACGTTGTCTCGTAAGTACGCGAATTGTGTAAACACGAACGGAAATCAAATATAACATACGAGCGAAGCGCGCCACGAATGAGAACGCACGTTAACCGAACATATTCGCGAGTACGGTATTTTCGGGTTCGATAGAATAAATGTCGTACCAATATATATAAATATATAATACCAACCGAATCGTGCTCGGTAGGGAGTCGTTTGACAAAACGGGGTACAGAACGACTTACAAGTGGCGTAGATGTCCGCTCGTATGTTTGGCACAGTTTTAACAACCGTTGATATTCGTAGTACTCGTACAACAGAATAATCTGGGAAGACATTTTATACGAAAATTAATTACGACGTAGCGCCGTGTACGCGATTGCGGTAGAATGTATAACGGCTTCAAACAGCCTACGACGATACTATATTAAACTATCAATCGTATTCAAAAATCAAAAACGAAATGACAAGCATACACCGATTGGCGGAACTTTTCGAGCGAGGTGTTTTTTTTCTTTTAAGGAACATCGGAAAACGTTAGACAGCCGCGACAAAATCGGCGGACACTACGCCTCGTCAAACACCGAAAATGTCGTATACTTCGAATTCTCGATATCCCAAAACCTCGAAATCTGAGGAGCTCGGATTTCAACATATTTACGTATTTTATTTGCGGTTCGGCCGAATACGACGATACCGAACTATTACCGTGTTTCAAACTACACACCATATAAACGACGAATGTTTTTGGCGATTTCGTTCATATCACGTTTTTTCTTTGTTTCCCTACGTCTAAGTATAAAAACTTTGTAGTTTTTCGTTTCGCACTAACTACATAATCTGATATAAAAACCAAACGAGTTTTGAAATTTTCTATCTTCACGATCATGCCGTCCAAACTGTCAGATTACATACGACTTACTGTCAATATGTGTTTTACTATCGGGCGTTATAATTTTTTTTTATGTACTTTTAGATTAAAATTCGGAACGCCGAGATCGTAAATGTTTTTATTGTTCGGGCGTTTTTTAAATTAAGTTATTTTATTTAATACTCGTCAAAAATAAAACGATAAATGGCGTTAATCTAAGCGCGTTTTTGTTTTTTAATTTTAATTTAAGAACATTATAAAAATGTCGATCTCCAGTGCGACTCAAGCCATCGGGTCATTATTAAAATAAAAAAAAAAAATTTCGACGAAAATTTCCGTAATACCATAACGGCCTAAAGAAATCGGGCGTATCGAAAACATCGATACTATTTTGGTTTTTTGTTTTTAAACAAATTATGCGAAATGATAATCATCACAAGTTATTGTTGATACGAATTTTCGGACGTAAAATATAAGTATAAAACGGAGTACTCGGCCCACAACAGATACGTAGAAAGGTGAGATAAGACGGTAGGTGTAAGTAGCCAATGGCACGGCTGATCAAACGCCAAAATGTGCGTGTGTGTACGTGTGCGTGTGTGTGTGTATGTGTTTGTGTGTGCATGCGCACGCACGTGGGAGGCAAAACCGTATATTAAAGGGTTCGGGCCTTAAATCATATAGAATATGGGCTGGGAAAGCGAAGTAGAAGTCGACGGTTCGCGCGCGGTATACTATGGCGCGATAGGAGTGTGTGTGTGTGTGAGGGAAGACGGTGGACGAAGCACACGAACAAACAGGGGCGAAACGGTTGATTTATGTTCGGTTTTAGCACGGAACGTATTATTTGTGAAAATGTTACCGCCGCCGCGGAAACCGCTCCCGCGCATCCGAACTAGATTACGTGGTAACTTGGCGCGCTATTAAATTCGAACACCGCCGTAGCGAAACCCCTTTTACGTCGCCCACCCACCGGCCAAGCCTACACTCTACAGTGTACACACTCGGTAACCCAACAACGGCCATCCTTATCCTATACGAAAACACAAAACACCCTTTTGTCCGACGACCGAAAAACCCTCGGGCAAATATTTTATATATTATTGTTATTATTATTATTATTATTATTATTATTATTATTACGACACACGAGTGTACACGCTATAAAAAAAAAATAATAATAATAAAAACGTATTCTTTCTTTCGTCGCCTGTACGCGAGCGCGTTTGTTAGTGGTAAGTACACGGTATTTTTGTCGGGTGTGAGCGGAGAGGTTGAGGAAGAAGATTGTATACATTTTACGGGATAAACGCGGGCGCACGCACACACACACACACACACCCCGGCGGACGCATTCGAGTCTTATCCACAAGCCCGCCCTCCGACTAACGTACGTGCGTACGTATATATCTATATATTTTATATAAAACGTACAATACGATGTCTAATTAAAACCGCGAATCGAGATCGGTTAGGCGTCGGTTAGGTGGGGAAAATTATACGCGTATATATATACGTGTAGGGTCGGCGGGACGGCGAATGCCATTTGGTCAGTGGTGGAATTCCCCTTGGTGAAATTATTGTTGCAGTTGTTCGCGCGCGGCATACCGAATACACGTTTCCGATTAAAAATAATACGTCCGATTTATCGCGACCGAACCGAGTTCGCCGGCGACGGTCTTTTCGCGATTTCCATCCCGGGGATGGTGTTGAGGAGGGCGAGGCTTCGTTTCATTTTTACGACGCGAACGTTTACCACGCACGCGGAACGCCCGATTTCGGTAAACAAAAAGCGGTAACTGTCGCGTTCGAAATTGCGGGTACAAACGATCGGCGCGCGTAATTGATAATGCAATGTCACGCTGCCGGTGTTTTGCCTTGGAACAATGGCAATTACGACGCGAGATTGATTAAAAAGATATAATTATCGACTACCGCGAAATAGTTAACGTTGAGTCGGGCGTTCGAAACGGAACGCGATGTCACGACGACGCATTACGGGTGGACGATTCAGAAATTACAAACTGCGCAGTAACGGAAAAAACGGCCGACGCCAATAATAAATCGTGGAAAACGTCGAAGAATTGTTTTCCGTTTTATTTTTTTCGAGATAAAACGCTTAGAGAGTTAATTTTCGAAAGCTATACAAAAAAAAAAGCCGTAGCGTTACTAACACAGTATTAGTATTCCGTTTGTCGTTTACGTATTTATTACGACGCGAAAATCCGCTTACGTTTCTTGTGTCGTACGCCTTTTTTTATACTTCCTGTATACAACTTCGACTCTGTACACCGTTCACGACTTGTTTCAAGTCGCGCAAATGTTCGGGAAAATTAAAAACAACGTGTAAGACGGCTCGGGGCGCTTACGAAAACTTCACTCAAATTCACCAAGTACTTGTTGCAATTGGTTGTTTTTTTATTTCACGTTACTACGGTATTCGACGTGATTGACGACGACGATTCCGTATTATTTTTCGCGCGTTGACACCTCATTAAACATTGATGAAATTATATTTCCGGAAAAAGTGTCTACCTCTTAAATGCGATATTGTAATAATTAAAAGCTCCTCTGAAAGAAAACGTTACGTTCAATACGCGTAACGCGGAATTTGACTGACGGCAGTGCAAGCGATAACTCCCAAATATGATCGATGTTTATTCGAAAAAAGTTGTCGCCTTAGCCTCGAGTACAAAACAACCGATCCATATTGTTATATACATTTTTAAAAATCCCATCGTTAAACACATGCCGTACGATTAAAGTGAAACCGATTTACCGTTCAAACGACGAAAAGAATTCAAACCTGAAGTTTGAAAAAACATACATGCATTATGTATTTAAAGAGACACGCGTTACTTGTGTGTCAAAAGTATAACCTCCCAACCGCTGCCCTCCTACCAAAAACAAAAAACGTTTCTCGCACAATATCTCGCAAGTCGTTCGGTGAAACGTACGACAAAATTAATAAAAACGAAACAAAAACAAATCAATATGGCAGCCCATCAAAATAAAATATACGTCAAAAGCGATATCAATCAGGTCGACGATAAAAATCAATCAATTCTAAATACGCAACGGTACACCAATAAATCAAAACATCCCAACTAAAATATTAAAAAAGAAAAAAGTAATTTATAATTAATAAAAAGTAAAATAAAAAAAAACCATACAAAAAATAACTAAACAAAACGCCAGGAATATTCGATTAGCTAAAATCGACATACACATTGTAAATACGCGTACATTTATATCAATACGTATATACACACGCGCACGCGCAGAGATATTTCATTATGTGTGTGTATATACACGCGTGATACATATTAATTGTGTAAACGAATTATTGCGCTTAGTACGAAAGACCGTTGGATTTGCGTGATTATATATATATATAAATAAATATATATATATATATATGTATGTATTTTTTTTTTTTGTATATATATATCTAATAGAATTTCCCGGTGTCCC
>JAIPRN010001630.1:0-22545 GCA_025469175.1 Geopemphigus sp. TES_GeoC_2020
GGATGGCATCTGTTCGGCAATCGGTTTAAGGACAAACGTGCGGCGTCCCTTCGTACGTTTCCACCGGAACGTATTGCGCACTAAGGTATATACCCGTCCAACCGATACCGTATGTAGTATGTGTGTGTGTGTATGTTCATTGTGATCTGCGCGTAAAGTTAACTTGTACCACCGTTTCTTGCGCTTACGGATTGGCGCGTTCGTGCCGCCGAATGTGTCGTCGTACGGCGTGCGGCGAACGGTATTAAATTGGCGAAACGGTACGTCAAAACGGGTATTCGATATATCCCATGTGTTCCCGCAATTGGTGCGTTTGACGTCACTACACGAGGGGAGCCGAAACGATTATTGCGTGTCGACCGAAGTGACACACTCGGGGAAACGTTTTCGATAAGTGACTAAAGTATTTAAGTACCGCGTGAGCAACGCCGGGTGTGCCATTTCGCGTCACCTCCGAAACTGCGGTCTAGTGTGTTCGTAGTGCTGATTTCAGTCAGCGATTGGGACGTAAATTTGACCCGAGAAGATACTGCGTGGGTGGCCAATTACGAACGAAACGAAATCAAAGTTATTAATTAACATCAATTTGGTTCCAAAACGGAACAATATTTTTATCTTCGAATTTCTAATAATAACGATTTTAAAATACGTATATAACGTACGTACCGTCTCCTATAAATTACTTACGCTTTTATTCGTCTCCGTAATTTACGTATTTATATTTATTATCTAATGTTTTCAAATAGGAACCTATTAGTTTCTTTTGTAAAATTATAATGTCAATCGACATTACACATATACGTTTGCTGAACATTAAATTTAACCGTAACGTAATCGCTATACTTTAATTAATTAATATATATCTCATATAAAATTATATATGTATATATATATAGAAAGAATGAGAGAAAACGAACATTTCTAAATAGCGGACACGCTTTTCAATGGCGGACAAATATTGAGCGCAGAAATTGAAACGTTAAGCCTTTGTAAATGGCCGACACAGGTTTCGATTATATGGTGGGCTTAAATACCTATGAATAACGTAAAGCTATATAGAGAAACAGGAACCGATCGTATTTCTATAATTCCGGTAATGATATACATCTTCACCGACTTGATCTATATGATAAGCTACGTACAATCAATAAACACGATTATTACTATTACCAAATGTACCTATATGTTTCCGATAATGTCAAAAATACGTGTTACATAACGACGGCTATCGAACTTCGATATGTTATTTATCATTGTTATGTAATTGTTAATGTTATTTATCATTATTCCGCGTACCGCCGCGTTTGATGTCGAAAATTAAAATCGACGTAATAAAACGTTACGACGTAGAGTAACGAAACGTTCGTGAAAACAAATTGGAAAATGTCAAATCGAAACCAGTTTTAAGTCACGGTTAGATCTATTGAAAATGCGATTAAGATTTTGCGTCATTTGTTAGTCAACTCCGGTCTAACTTATCAAATAGAAAAAAGAACGAACCCAAATTTTCGTTTTTTTTCTCACTTTTGTAACACGGCTTGAGTAAATGGATTTTCAATAAGTCGATAGAACTTTGTGCAGACGTACGTATATTTTTATTTCGTATTTTATCTGATAGCGGACATTTTTGACAATCTCGTTGAGGGGGCGGGAGGGAGTTGTTCGCAGAGGTTTATTGATATATCGTAATGATACGTCGATGCGCGTCACAAATATAATCGTGAAGGTTGTGCGTGACTGAAAACGGCAGGATAAAAAAAATCCGAGACCGACAAATGTCGAAAACGTTGGCTGTAAAGAATTTAAATTAGACGTTTTCGTCTTTGGCGAGACGGGCGCTTGGATATAACAGTAAACCTTTGTACCTAAAACGATCACGACGCCAAGGGACGGACAAAGAGGACGCGTGGCCGTCCAAGAATTGGTACGTTTGGTGAGGGCGGCAGCGCTTTGGCAGACCGCCCGTCTAATACACCTAATCTAACCCCGGTCGGCCAAGCGTTACCCAGTCACCAGCAGAGTCCGCACGGCCTTCTTCGGACGGCGGACGTTTTTTCGTTACCGAGTTATACCGCTTAGTTTCTGTACCCTTTCTAATGTACATAAATGCTTTCGCGGCGGTGCGTGTGTCGGCGGGATCGGGAGCGTACGAGACGAAGGCGAGGGACGCGAGAATATAATGTTATTAATTTCTCCGCGGAAGGGTAATAATTCGCGTTAACCGACAAGAATACGGTGTCCCCGTCAGAAACGGGCGGTAATTATATAGTCGTGGGTCGCGGCGTATTTAAAATACGGCATTCGCGTTATCGTTTAAAAATTAGAATTATCGATAAAAATAACGAAAAACGGCGAATCATTTTTGCCTTCGTTATTTTTTCGCTTCGATCAGTTAACGACCCGAAACAGCGCCGCACACGGTTGGCGATTATTTAATCGAGACGCGGAATTCATTAATTGATAGTAACAAAAAATACAGAAAATATCGATTGTACTTCGGTTAGGTTCGAGGTATCATCGCGTGAAACGTTTAATTTAATTAATATAATAGGTAATTGGCTCGATAATTGGAGCGCGCCTTATCGATGTGTTCGGTTTAACTTTCAAAACTCATTTTCACGAGACGTTGTGGACCGCCTCCGGAGTAAGGTCATAATCGAGTTAAATGTTTGTTCGCGATACGATAGGACGTACGACACAAATAAGTTGGAGGGATTTGCTCTCATTTTTGCATGGACGGCTCACGGTCGAGAAATAACCCTTTCACACTTCGAACGATACCGAAGGCATTATTCACTCGCGCGCTGAACCGATACACGTGAATCACCTAACACTACACTGTTCTCTTTCGCTTTACCTATCATATTTTTTATTATTAAATTATAAAATATACATATATAATTCAACACACGTCTTAATTATGAATTTTTAAATAATATTATTTTATATCTAATTTATTCTTGTTTCATATTCTAATTGAACGATTATTTTCATCGAATTATTTATACATTTACGCGGTTTTATTTTTTATTTAAATATTATACGTCACGATTTCGTGACTTCTGAACCTATTTTGTGCTATTTGTAATATATATAATATTAACGTGTTACGTTTATATCGTTTCGCAATTAACAAATAATCTATTTTTATGGATTACCAATGTTCAAGCCTACCTTTTTCTATTTGTTTAAATTGAATATAAATTAATACGGGTTAGGCGTTATTTATTAGGAAATATGCATTATTATTATTATTATTGCGTATAATATGTTAAGTTCCATTTCATAACATTTTAATGAAACTAATTGCCATTATTTTTTATTTAGGGTGTAAAGTTTCATTACATTGAAAGTGGTAACCCCAAAGATATGGTTCTTCTTTTGCTGCATGGATTCCCATCTTGCTGGATTAGTTGGTATCGACAAATACCAATCTTGTCCAATCATTTTCGGTAATGTGTTAGCATTTTTTCCACTAAAATTTTATTATCGTATATACAAAGCATTTTAATTAAAATACGTTAAAGGTTAGTACGAAATTTTTGTACTTAAATATATATATATGACGTGTTTATCCTTTCGTTGATATTAATAAAACCGAGGTATCCGTATACCGTAAACTATATATATATATCCTAGAAAAAGTTTGATAAAATACATTTTTAAAAAAAAAACTTAAAAAAACTTTTTAACAAAAATCTGCGCGTTTTGCAATGAGACATACTGTTTTAAGATATTACGAATCGGTTAATTTTTTGATTTCTTTCATAAGAATAAACTTTTAAAATAAAAACAAAAATGCCTATTCCTATTAATAATAATAATAAATGTAATATAATATTTAACGTAATGAATTATTGAAGTTTTTTGTTGTTGTAGAAAATACTGATAGGTAATTCTATAATTATTATTATATTTACCGAGTTTATTGAAAATACAATGTTACGTTAAAAGAAAATTATGTGGTACGTATTATGTTCGTGTTATGCTATGAGTATACCTTGATAAGAATCATAATAGTATTCAAACATAAAAATAATATAATTATCGATATTTATTTGTGTTGTCTAAAGTTACGTATAATTTATAATTAAATTAAACCTTTAAAGTTTACATAAAAAAGCTCGATTATCATTTAGGCTTATACTGATTGAAATTCAATATTATCTGTTTACCACGTTTACTTACTTAATGATTAATTCAATAACGATTTTCAACGTGAAAGCTATTCTGTTATTATTCATGTTAAAAAATATAAAATCTACGATATATTTATAAAATACGCGGGAGAAAAGTGTTTAAATGTTTATCAATTTACGCTTATTGTTTGGTTTAATATGGCAACGAAATGTATTTATTGGTAAAAATGGACGACGATTAATAAAACATATCCATGTATGTTACGTAATATTTAATTAACGAATTTAACTGTCGTGTTTCAGTGTCATTGCGGTAGATCTAAAAGGTTTTGGTGACTCGGATAAACCGTCAGCGCGCAGAAGTTATAAAGTGGAGAGTTTAGTCAACGAACTAGTTGTATTTTTATCCATACTAGGAGTGGATGAACTTAATAAATGCCACGTGATCGGTCACGATTTGGGCGCTCTGTTGGGCTGGTACCTAGTGTACCTGTGGCCCAATTACGTGTCGAAATTCGTAGCCATCTCATGTCCACATCCTAATGTCCATTGGGAGCACATACCTAAATCTAGTTATTTTAACAAGAAGTGAGTTAATTGCTTAAACAATTTAGACAAATATTTTGTGTATGTGTGTGTGTGTGTGTAAGTAAACATTGAGCGTTAAGTATGAAATTACATGGTATCCATAAATGAAGACGCCATTTTAATAAACGTGTGGTTCCTGACGTAACACTTTTCAACGTTTTTATTCATTATTATGCCGATAATTATTTAATTATATTATTATGAAACACGTTTCATTTTTAAGTACGCTATAAATGAACGTTATAAGTAGCAAAAATTAAAATGCCAATTCGGAGTAGTCAGATATCACTAAACAACGTATGAACGACTTTTTACGCGTAATATTCCAACGTTATTAAAATTCTTAGATAGAAGGGATACGTTGCGGTTCAAAACGACATATTTGTAATCGTACCTAAAATTAACGTTTCTATGCTTCGTGCTCAGGTAGAATCTGTTTTGGGTTCAGTTAATTGGTTTTTTTTAAAGTATAAAGCTTCTTAATTAAATATAGAGTATTCGTAAGCAAAGAAAAAACTAATTATTAATTCGGATTTTAGGATAAAAAATCGTTATTTTTCGAAGATACCATAAATCGAATATTAAAGATTTTTAAGTTTTCACCAAAAAGCGAATTTGTATTATTATTATTATAGCTGGATTTGCTTCAGCCAACTTCCTTATTTGCCAGAAATGGACGCTTTACAAAATGATCTCGATATAATTAATCAGTGTTATCAACATCTAAACAAAACTAAGCAAACTGACGACTCAGCTTACATCGACGCGTATAAATACACATTTTCAAGAAAAGGTGATCATAGTTTTATACGTACTACTTCAAATCGCGTTTGTTTATTAAACCGACTTAGTACGTTAACCGGATAAAAGTTACAACTAGGCGAACACGTTTAATTGAATTACGATTAAATTACTTAACGTTATCCTTTTTTTAAAATCGACGATTTTAATTTAATAATACAATTTTTTTAAGCTCGACTTCTAATAAATTGTATACACACGCGAATAAATACGATCGAATTTCGTTCGCGGACCATAATGCGAACGAAGCGAATTCGCTTTTTTGAAGCGAACAAAATATACAAGTAACTTTTATCCGAAGTTGACGTTCATTTAATTTGACGTGTTAAAAACAAGTAAACTTGTTTGGTCTTGAAAAATTACGTACGTTTGGTTTAAATAATCGGTATGAAAACCGTTTTTTTTTTAGAGGATTGGACGGGCGCTATAAATTATTTTAGAAATTTGCCGTTCAATCGGATTGAGTCACCCGCTAACAACACTTCGAAACCAAATAGAGAAGAAGACATGCTCCAAGTACCGTGCTTGCTCATCACTGGCGGCAAAGATGTGAACATAAAAATGAAGAGTCTTATACTGTCCACGGAGTATTTGAAATCGTCCACACTGAGAATAGTCGATAACGCTTCGCATTTTCCACATCAAGAACAACCCGAAGTGGTTAATTATCTACTGACGTCGTTTTTAGGTATGTGTCAAGTAACGTACGTATACGCTTTTGGACGCGCACGATTAGTTTTTATGACGAAAAACTAACCGAAACTTCGGCGTCGATTCATTTCGTTCGTTTTCAAAAATTTGCGAAGTTTTATTAGTTTGGCAGTCCAAAGGAATACGCGATAAAATGTAAACTCGAACTCGTTGAGCATATACGGAATATTTTGCCGGCCAATAAAACGATTAGGGAAATCTCGACGATTGGATAAATAATAACGACGAAAATATGACGATACGTTCATCCCGGTTAGGGGTTAGGTTTATAACCGACATCCGATCGTAATTACGAACGGTCGCCGTAGTTTGACATTTATACGCGCGGATTGATAATCGCGCGTACGTCTGTCGTAGTTCCTGTAAATGTCGTCGACGAAGAGTCGCAAGCGCCACAGCCAAGCGGCATAGTGGGACGAATGAAAGGCATGGTTACGAAGTACGGGAATACGTTGAAAGACACGGTGCAACGAAGGTCGTTGCTGCTGTAGACTGACGGCCGAGCACATCGCCAACCAGCAAAACGGGGGGGGACGTGTTAAAAAAAAACCGTTTCACGTTTACGATAGTGTTGTCGCCTCGTTCACCTAACACTTAACGTTTGTTTACGCGCATTAACGTACCCGTTCCTTTTTATTCGAACCTAATGTATTTTAATTAAATGTGTAAACTAATACGGCACGATATTAACGGTTACTCGTTTACAAAACGCGCTTAAATAATTTCGTATTTAAAACGGCGATTTTCCGTGTTCGGTAGAAGAATTGAAGTTTAACATTTACGTACTCGTCCAGTTATTATTATTACGTATCAAAATATCGCGCACGATTTCGCGTTTGAACGATTCTTTTCGAAACGATTTGTTCATTGTGACCCGCGCAATATCGTAATAATATTATTTCGTAAGTAGAAAACCTCGCGAAAACCGTTAATTGTTAATTTATAATCGATTTCCTCACCTATTTACGGCTAACGCGAGTTTTTCGCCGTCGAAACAATCGGTTTTTGGTCCATAAAATACAAACGTACCCGCCTTAATCTGTATCGTGTTCTTTTTATGTATAAGGCAAACGTAATCGTTCCAAAAATATATAATAGCTTAATTATTTAACGATCGTTTAATTATACCGAATATACGAACGCTTATCGCGGTTTTTTTTTTAGTTTGTAACTAGCTGTTGTAAGCCCGTCGATAGGGATTTAAAAATGTTATTTTGATAAGAATATAGTTCCACGCTGTGAATGTTGCATTTTGTAGTCAAACACGTTAAATACGAATTCATTTGTAGAAAAGTGATATATAATTATTATTATTATTAGTATATATACATACATCTACTTGACACGTCCAGCGTTTGTCCGTCGATAGACCACCAGTCGGTCGGTACAGTCGGCCGGTAGGTGATGACGACGTTGGTCTTCTCACGAGGACAGACAACTCCCGTCTTCAGCAGAATATGGGCGCACTGCAGCCACGAGTCACCAGGTAGCAGAGGTTGGTATTCCGAGGATCAAGGACCGTTTTCTTCGTCAGAATTTCCGCGTCCCGACTCAAATTGTCGGCGAATTTGCGTAAACGAACTCGCCGTCCCAATCTGTTCTTGGTTAATCTCGGGCGTATTTCTTTTTCGCCTTTTAAACTCGATAAACCAACAAGACCTGCGAGGTAAGCGATTTAACGAATTAACAACAATATTCCTAAATAATTCTCGAACTCACGAACCCGAAAACAAATCCGCGTAATAATTAGTTAAAATTAGACACATCCCCCCCCATCCACAACTCGTGCCTAACACCTACATATAGGTATTATTTACCTTTATCCCCTTTCCTTTCTTTCTCTTTTTGAATTATTACGTTACTAAAGACGAACCAGATCCCTTTAAACTTTTTACACGCGTATAGACAGGACTTTCGAATGCCACCTGGCGCGCATCTGCGAATTGTTTTGGTCACGTTCTATGAGCACGCGCGCGTTACTTTTCAGCCCGCCCCCTCGTATATACGGACTAAACCGAATCAGCGGTCCAAAATGAAGACCTAACCGACACGGAACCGATTGTGTCGGGTAAGTTGTTTCAATTGGAGCGAATCTACGTTTCAAAAAAAAAAATCGAAGTCGACACTGAACTCGGCCCAATTTCATAATTCAACGTGTCATACGCATATACCGAACAATTATTATTATTTATCGCGGTTTCGTTGTTTGAATTGTTCGCGGTAATCCGTGTAGGGATAATTGTTCGTAATTAGGGACCGAATCTTTGAACGGACGTTATTTTCGTAACCGGAACCGGACCGGTTCTAACGTGTTCACGTGACTAGACCAAACCGTAGTGTTTCAGTCCAGTCCGGTCCCGGTCCGACGAACATTGGACGACGTTGGCGTTCCGACGCGTAGATTATTACGATATATTACGTAATTTCGTCGATTCGGCCGATTGATTTACGCGCGCGCCATCTAGTGTACGTATTTAAAACGTAGTCTACCGACTACGTAATTCAGGGATAGAATGGGCTGCCGTTAACGAAATTGATGAAACATTTTGTTCGACGACTCGGACGGAAAAAGCAAATTTATCGAATAACGTTAGGCAGGCTGCACACTGAAGAAACTAGTTTTAAGAAACCAATTTCATGAAATGTGAAACTTTTGTTTCATGAAACTATTCAATTAAAAATCAAATAGATGCGCATACTGAGTTTCATTAAACAAACATTTTTCATAGTTGCGGCATCACGGTTTCATGAAACTTGCAATTTTGGTTTCAACAGTAAGGTTTCGTCAGTTATGGCAGTTTTTAATTAATTTAAAAATTGTAATTTTGTATGTACACGTTTATGTTACATATATCATATTTTAACATAATAATTATATTAGCATTATATTATACAGCATAAAAAGTAATAAATAGTATAAGAAAGTATAAATAGTATTTGTCGTACTAATTGAATAGTGTTGATATAGACATAATAATCTACGTAAACGTTATCGACGTTTTAACCAATATTATCTTTGTTTATTTTATAAATATTATTTGTGGACTTTTACTAAAAATCCAATATTTACGTTTCCTATTTTTGTTACGAAGTCACCAATATAACATAAACTCATCATCAAACTATACATTTTTTAGTTTCATCGGTGTACGGCAAATATGAAATTAGTTTCACGAAATTGGTTTCTTTCTAGTTTCTTAAAACTAATTCCTTCAGTGTGCAGGCTGCCTTAAACGTCGATAATTTTAATACCGCGTTACTATTTGAAAAACGGAGACGGATGAACGAACGTAAATTGAATGGTAACGTATTGGAGACTTTCGGCCTCAAGTTTAAAAATTTAATTTCCCGTATCACTGTACACGTTAGCGGTTCGGTAAATAAACGCGTTACGTTTAACGAACACGAGATATTTATATTTTCGAAAAGTTACCGTCGTGAATAATAATAACTATAGACATAAGCCGACAAATATTGTTTCTTCACAAAGTTCCACGTGGTTTCCGTCCGAAAAATACCGAACACGCGTTTTTGGAACGTCCGTTTGTTTATTAGTTACGTAATTTTTTATTCTACTTATTATTATATTATATTCTACTATATATTAAAAAAAATATATATATATATGTATACATAAGAAATACGAACGGATATTCGTTACACGGGTCGGTGTACTCGTTTTACGATTACGTCTTTTGAATTCGATATTTGCCGGTTCCACGAACGTAATCCGAACAAATCAAACACGAAAATCGCGATCGCTATCCTCCACTAATAATAGCGGTGAAAAATATTAATAAAAATCGACCGAGGTTATTATCGTAACGTATAGTTTTTGTCGTATCCGTTTTTTAAATTATCAAAGGGCGATATTTTTCAATCGGATTACGAACGGCCAACGCAAGTTGTAAACCAAATATACAATCAGCGAGTGTATAATTCGTCAAATTACGTACGTTAACGTTCGACGATTTTTTCGTTTTTTATTTTAAAACGTCTTCGTCTCGAAAATTCTAATCATAAAACCGAAAATACGTTTCGACAAAAGTAACGAACGTTCGCGTGATCCGATACGGAAAAAAAAAAATATATATATATAGTGTAATACACACGCGCCTCATATGCTATAATAATATATCGGTAAACCGATAACGTGCAAGTACGATAAAAAAGTTGGTGGTAAATTTAATAAGAAACATATAAGGTGTATATGTATAGGATATCGTGACTCGCGTGTAGAATATTTATGTAATTAATATTTATATAATTAAGAATATTGTTTCGGATGTAACTATAAAGTATGCATAATAATGTATAATAATATATATAATAATTAAATATATAATAATATAATTATATTAAATAAATTATATATAATAATTAACTATAAACTATATATCGGTCGTAACCATAAATTCATAAGCGACTTAAACGCGTTTTCGCGTTAAAAATATTGATTTCGATCGAATCTTTAGATTAATTAGACTTTTGAAAAGTTTATAAGAATCACGTCGAGGACGACGGTACTGACGTTTATTCGATCGAATAATTTATGAATTCTCGCCATAACGTTTTGAGAAAATAATCGAACATTTCGTTTAATGTACGAGGTGTGTTCAACAAGTAACGGAAAATGTTTAAATTTCGCGGATTCGGAGAGTCCGATTGTTAAACAATTTTTTTTTTTTTGATCGTATCGGCGCCCATGTAAAAATGTTCGGTCGTGTTCGCCGTTTACTTTTTAACTGACAGTTAGGTCAGACGTGTTTTTACGAGCTCGGCGATTTTCGTTTGTTAAAAAGAAAAACGGATCAGCAGAATTTGTATTAAATTTTGCGTAAAAAATGTAATAAAGTGCGCGAAACGTTAACGAAGTTAACTATGGTGAGTCTGCTACGAGTAAAATATAGTGATATAGACGTTTCCAAGATGGCCGTAAAGACATTGACGACGGCCTAATGCCCCGGACGCCCCTAGCATGTCAAAAACCGAAGAAAACGTGGAAAAAATGAAAGGAACGGCTACGAACGATGGCCGAATCACATTCGGAGAATTCGTTGACGATGTGGATGTATCAGTCGGCTCGAACATTTTTTCGGATGTTCTGGGCTGGAAACGCGCGGCAGCAAAATTTGTTCCGAAATTGTCGAATTTCGACAATAAAAACTGCGGCGGCGAATGTAAGTTGCTCAGGAGTCAGTAAACGAAGTGACCGACGACGAAGAATTACCGAAACGCATCGTATAACAAGCGACGGAACATGAGCTTACGGATACTAACCGTCCCGGTGGAGGCATTCTGGATCGCCGAGACTGAAAAATGGTCGACAAGTGCGGTCGAACGGTGTAGGTTACGCTGACCGTGCCCTTCGATTCTAACGGCGTCGTAGTGCGTCGTGAATTCTCGTCACAAGGTCGAACGACCAATAAGAAGTACTTCCTACAACGCCGTTTGCGTGAAGCGATCCGAAAAATGTCGCGACGAAACAATTCGCGGCTTTCGCGCCCGTTCACACTTGGTCGCTTGTTCGTGAATGTTTGGCCAAAACTCTAACCACTCTAACCCAGCTTACCCCGTATTCGCCAGACACGTGATTCCGGGCGATTTTCGTCCATTTCCGAATATAAAGAGATCCTTAAAGGGCCGTCGTTTTACAAACCTTAGATGACGTCAAAAACGCGCATCGCTAGAAGAGCAGCTAAAGGTTATCGAGTGTGAAAAGTGTTTCGGGGTATTGGAAGAAGCGCTGGCAGAAGCGCGTAATATCTAACGGGGACTAATTTCGAAGCGGACAACGCTAACGTAGACGAATAATTAAATTTTTTTTGTCAAGAAAACCGAAAATTCCCGTTATTTTTCGAGCACGCCTCGTGTATACTAATTTATATATATATTTCGGTTTACGCGCCTATGTGGCGTGTATATGGCGTCGGTTCCGCCGTAATATCGTGTTTACGACGTAACGCGGCGCGTGTTTATCAATTTTGTCGCACGTAAATTCTCGCGTCTGACGACGGTCACGTAATGCATTAGGTATTCGACGCTTATATAGTAAACCTAAAACGTGATAACAACGGCACGGCCGCGAATTCCACGCACGCAGTCGCCGTTCTACACAGTGTGTGTGTGTGTGTGTCCATCGGTCGCGGATTAGTGACTACTCTCTCGGCCAGTGCGCGAACGGTCCGTTACCGTAAAGAGATCCGATTTTGGGCGTCTCGACCGTTTCCCCAAACGACGCGGCGTTACGTTCTCGCCCATTATTCAAGGCGAAACCGTCCGTATTATGACTAACCCGCGCGCCGTTTACTACGTTCCGTATCGTAATCCGTACGGTTTTCGCCTTCGTTTCCCCGCGACGGTTTCGTTCCGCCTAAACGAATTTCACCCGACCGACGACGACTATCATATACGCCTTCAATTTAAACGATTATAGTTCGCGTACATTTTGATCGTCCGCTTTTCGAACGTTAACCGACCCGCCTTTGAGCGGACTCGATTACGCGGCGTCGTTCAATTCGGAATCTCGCGACTATCATTGTTTCGACGACTTTCGGTATTTTACGCGGCAGAACGGCATAATGATCGTATCGTATTTTTTATTACTCGTAGTAATACGGAGTGATCGGATGACGGGTAAAACAGTCCTATAGTAAACGGAAGCGCGCGGATATTTAAACAATTTTCTTTTTGCTTTTTAGGTTTCGTCGGTTGTTCTATTACGACGGTCGAAACCGATAACTATATTATCGAGGACGGACGTCGGTGGTGCGTTAATTGCAGCGACTGCGAATATACAAACGATGAAGCGAAATACACGATCGAATTCTGCTTGCCTAATGAGGTAATTATAACGTTTTGCATTTAGTAGTCCGCGAAACGGACATTTCACGCGTATTCCATTAAGTTATGGAATGGAAAATCGTAAAAGTAATCGTTATAAATGGCGAGTTTTAACGCGCCGAGTGAACGTTGGGATTCGAGAAAAACGCTTTGCAATCGGCGGATGTTTAGTCGTCGTCATTTTTTTTTCTGCATTATTGTCGGCAGTCGGACGTAGAAAAAAATTTAGTTTCGTGAATGGATCGACGGTTTTAAAAAGTCGCGTCGTTAACATTTTAAATTTGAAAGCGGCGGACAAATCGCGGCGCACTCGAAAGAAACGGCTCTCGAACCACTCCAAAGCTCAATTTATCGTAATTAAAATCGTTTTGAATAAGAATCGCTCACTTTTACGATTAATACGTCCAGACGAGTCCGGGGGCAGTTTTTTCAAAATGCGTGTGATTGCGCGTGCGTTTCGTCGACTACAACGAACATTGGATATTTCCACGTGGCGTTATTACTAAAGTTTATAGTTTGTTTAGAACAGTCGAACGAAATAATATTATTAAATCGTTTTATGTAATATTAACGCAACGCGCAAAATTAAAGGACTCTTCCGTAAATAGAATTTTTACCGAAAACGTTCGGCTCGGGGAGACGTTTACTAATTTTGGAGCATAGGTATTTAGAAAAATAACGCACCAGCAATCGTTTCGATACTAAGCATTTAATTTTTATTGTAAAATTCGTCGATATTTTAATGGAAACGTCCGTCGCGTTATTTGCCCAAATGACGTCCGGCTTTGATTTCGCCAAAAAAAAAAAATGCGAACGTTAAACACGTCGGAAACCGTCGAACGAGTTTTAAGGGCTTTATTTTTAAAATTAAAGAGAACGCCGTTTTTTTTTAATTACGATTTCACGCGTGCACTAACGATATTGATGATTCTATACGTTTTATTAAAAGCAAAAATAAAAACCGTCACGAAACGCGAACGAACTAAAAACTATAATTATTTCGCGATCGGCAATTTTCGAAATTGTTTCAACGTCGCGAAAGTCGTGTATAATAAATCGAACGTTTTCGATTTGTTTTTTTTAAATTGTAGAACGCCTAACGATTCGAATAATGAAAGACGCGTTTAATTCGCGCGACGGTCTACCCAAAATCTGCCGCTACCTTAATTCGGTGTATTCCTTTTGTTTCGATTATCCTAACGATTATCTTTCTGTCCGACGAAAGTGTTCTAGAACGAAACACCGAAATAAACTAACGACGAGAATGACACGCTACTCGCTTGGCTCGCGATATAACCGAACCGAAAATGATAAGCGCCTACCGCGTTTGAATGTCCTACGGTTCAACGATTATACACGAGGTGTGTTCAAATAGTAACGGACATTTTTTTAATTTCGCGGGTTCGAAGAGTCCGATTGTTAAACATTTTTTTTTATCGTGTCGGCACACACGCCGACCTGAAGTGTTATAAAATTTTTGGCCGTATTCGTCGTTGGCCGCCGCTAAGGTCAGACGTGTTTTTACCAGCTCGGCGATTTTTGTTTGTTGAAAAAAATCGAGCGAACAGAATTTGTATTGCGTAAAAAACGAAATAAAATGTGTGAAAAGTTAACAATGGCCTATGATAAGCCTGCTACGAGTAAAACAAGGGTTTACGAACGATATAAGCGTATCCAAGATGGCCGTAAAAACGTTGAAGACAATCTAACGTCCCGGACGCCGGCAGCACATCGACGACCGATGAAAACGTGGAGAAAGTAAAAGAACAAGGTTACGAACAATGGCCGAATCACAATCGGAGAAGTCGCCGACAATGTTGGCGTATCAATTGGTCGGTGTCGTGAAAGTTGTTCGGCTGTTTTGGGATGTACGGAACGCGTGATGGCGGCATATTCTTAAATCTTACGGAACGGTAGAACGCGACGTCGCGAAATATTCGAATAATGAGGCGGATGGTCGCTTATTATTATAATTATTCGTCGGTTACGCGCTTACCAAAGGTAGGTACACTCACGAATACGCCTATAGCCGCGGCCGTACACGACGGGAAACAGGTGGCCGCCGTCTGCGACGTCTCGTCGGCTACGTGTATCGGGCGAACTAAACGATAATAAACGCATACAGTCGCGTACGAGCCCGCGCCCGCGTTTCAAACAGGCCTCGCGACAATAATTAACGGAGCCCACGGAGCGGTGTATACACCGGTTCGCGATACACCGAACGGTTTTCGGAGCTCGTCATCAGTATTCGACACGATCGACGTCCCCGAACGAATAACGTGGCGCGAATATCGAGAAACCCCCCCACACCTTCCCTCCTACTAATTCTACTCTCGCTACTTGTTTCGTACTCGACGCGAACGGCGCGTTCCAACGTGCCGAACCGGTAAAATTTTGATTGACTCGTTACTCGCCCGTAGCGTCGAACTATCGCGTTAATTGATCGGCGCCTCGTACGCTCGTCAAAATGACCCCTATCGCCGTTTCGCGAAACGGTCGTACTCAGTTTCGCCGGCGCGCCTCTGTATCACGGAGTATCACTATACGCTTCGGTAAATCGGTCGTATTGGCGCCGCGTGTGGGACGAAATTGCGGCGCGACCGGTGGTTATTTTCGTCTACGAATCGGTTATGGGTGTTCCGTGCAAGCGCGCGTTGTAAACATCGAACGAGCCTAAATAGGGATACGTATTAGTTCGGTGTCGCGTTTTATGGCCAACAAATTGTAAACCACGAGTAGGTAACAGACCGACGGAAAACTCGCGATAAGTATTTCGAGCGTTCGGTCAATAAAACGCGAATTATTCGATTAGAAATATTATTTATGACGAATCGACGCGTATACAGGCGCGAAGCGTGTTAGAAATTCGTCGCGATCGTAACGAAACAACGACTGGGTACGAACACCATTTTCGATACCGAAATGTTTGGTTTAATTTTAACGGAATACGCGTATTCGTTTCGTCGTGTCGTTACGTATATTACGGGCGAAAAACAACATTCAAAGGGGGTGGACAACCGAAATTCGGTTTCGTACTCGGTCGGATATCGTTACGTAGTTCGTATATTAATCGTAATCGCGTCGTTTTTATCTCTACACGTTTTAGAATTGAAACATTTGACAATTAATTGTCGAACCCGTCGTTTCTGAGTGTATGTACTTGTTTCTTATTGATTTTAATATTTCGTAATAATCGTACGTATATTATCGCGAAATCGTCGTTTAATCAATTACGCAATTTTCTTTATTAACCAACAATCCACGTTGTGCTCTTTTCGTGACATCGTCATACGTACGTCACGTAGTCACCCCGAATGATTTATTCAAAATTATTCTTTTAGGTCGAATAAGATCGATAGATTTTGTTTTTTCTCCGATTTTTTCGAATTCCTATCCGCTTTTTTCAGCGTTCGTCCTTGAACAATATACATTTATTATGGATCGTTAAACCCCGTAAAATGGCAAATATAAAATGGCGACGTTATTTAACGATAATTTTAAACTCGTCGTCGTCAATTTAAAAAACGGATTTCTAACATTTTGTTCGCGTAATATCGTTACGTAACATTCGTTAAGAACATAACGACATTACAACAAACATTTTATACGCGAAATGTGTCTACTCGGCTCGTTTCCGTTTTAAATTATGTTCTAATAGGTTTATGGACGCGACGAATCTAAATCGTTCTATCGATTAGCCGATTATACGATTATTAATATCGGCTGTCATTAGATTCCGAAATAAGCGGGCGCTTAACATTTCCTCTAATATTATTTTTTACCAAAAGAGAAAACTGGACGCGTTTTTCTGGAACGTATTATTTTCGGGCCCGAATCCGCGTGACGTTCATAGCGTGATATATATATTCCCCTTACGCATAAGTGTCATTTTCGGCAACGCAGGATATTGGGCGTCCGGGGCTAGTATAACATTTGCAACCTTTATTGCGTAACCCATCGTCCTTTTCGGAAAAAATATTATTTCGAATAAAATAATTTTACAATCATTTAAAACGTATAAAACACAATAAGGCGTACGCTACAAGTAAAAGAGATTTTATAATTGCGTAAAATAATAATAATAACGCTTCTAATCGATTAATTTTCGTAATTCATTTTTCTAACGTTCGTCCGGCGAATTTTTTTTATTATGTTTTTATAGTCGATTGGATTAGCGATTTGATGTTCCAGAGATGTAATCGATACGTTATTTAGTCTTGCTATATAATGAATCTTAGGTACGATTTCATTACTATAGTTTCGTTCGCCCGATACTAAAATAACTGGCATTATAAGTTATATATATATATATACGGTAATCCGTTAATAAATTAAGGGTACGCGTTTCGGGAGTTCATTTTTGTTCGTTTAATGTCTCGAAAAACTCGCATTTTTTAAATTCTCGTTAACGTTGTAAACACCATATTTGAAAGTCCGAAATCAATTCGACTTTATTGGGATTATTTTCGTATTTATGGCACCTAGATCTTTTTAAGTCGTTGTTAGGTCGAAAATAAATTGTCATAAAATCTAAAAACGAAAAACATCTCTAACCACGTTTTCCATTGATTCTAATCTTCAAAGTAACTCTGTTAAAATATTGTCAATAACGTTTTTTTATTACGAATTTGTTATATTCGCCGAAATTACGAGTTCCCGTGTACGACTTTCTATAATTTCACGTTCGTTATCGTTATTTTGTGTAACATAACAAACTAATCGAGTTATTTCTGTTCTTCGTCCGTAATGTCGGCGTTGTTAACGTTAGTTTAATTTTTGATACAAGTACATTTTCAACTATATTTGCTCCAATCTGTAGATAGATAGATAAGTACGAGAAAAACTAGACATTCCGTCTTTTTGTGTCTTTCGATATGTTTGCTTAACGGTTCGGCGTAACACGACACTAAATTAACCAAAGTTGGAAAATTTTCAGCTGTAATTTGATATTCCTATGTTCGAACCATTTTTATCGATTACTTGATACGCACTTCCTACCGTAGCCAAACGCAATATAATGTCTGTAATCGTTTATAAGATTTCCGATTTCCGGCGGCGTTTTTCTTTTATTATATAGACTTGTTACGTTTTGGCTAAACCACAGCGATTCAACGGCATTGCTAACGATGTCCAAACGTTAACATACAGCTTATAGAATTTTCGTGAATAGGAATTCTTTTTAGCGACTTTTTCCAACAAGTTGATTCGAAATACGATTATTCGGATACACTTGGCGAGTCAACCGTTTTGGCGAACGTTTTACAGGGTAAGTAATACCGAACAGTTTTGTCCTTTTCAACGTTTCGCTATTTGATCGTTTCTTATAGAACCATTCGGAGTTAACAGTTCCGTCATTTCTTTCCGAATTACCCGAAGTCGTTGATTTCGACGTAAATGCGCCTCGCTTTCACAAAATACGTTCACCGTGAATCCGTAACACTTCAATATGACTAAACGAAACGTTAAACATTGCGTAATCGTCACCATCACTCGACGACCAGATCGATAAAAATGTCACGCTTAGGATAGCGAGTTTTTTCTTATATTACACCGGCGCCGTGTAATATTTAGAGGAATCGAACGAATAGATTATTGCTTGCCATACAGTTTGGTGTACGACACACAATACACGACTAAACCGTAAATTAAATGACGAATCGTGAAGTGTTATTTCCATTGTTTCCTCGTGGTCTGTTTTGAAATTTACCGCAGTTACTTGCATTTTTCGTTATTTAATCGATTAAATAACCGACGCTTGACGAATGGATCTACATTTGGCCTCCTCCTCCTCCCCTTCGCCAAACATAACGTTGGTTTTTGGGCGTTGTTTTACGATTTTCGCGTCGCACCTTCGGGCCAACACATTTACGGGCTTATTATACTCGAAAAACGTCGCTAGGAGAGGTTGGCTTACAACAGTCTTCCAAAGTACTATGTAACAGGCCAGGGTTCTCCAAAAAAAAGGAGACTTTTTCTGGTCTCCGATTTGTGGACTGTACATAAGATAGCAACAACTTCATTAATTCGTACGTACATATACGTATGTACACACACAAACGTATATATATATAAAAATAAATAATTCGACTCGAATAATTAGCAATAAATAATATAATCGAACAAAGATAATATAAATAAGTAATTAATAACACAAAAGTAATTAAGAAATTGGCCCTTTTGGCTCAACAATACGTTACTAAACTAACACAAAATACGAACCATACGCGTAACAAGCTGATGACGGAAACCGATTATTAATGTGACACAGATTATTTAGAGCATTTTACAATTCGCAAGCACACAGCTATACGAGCCGGTAAATTCGATAAATAATACTTTGACTTTCCGCGTCGCGAAGTGGCATACTAAGTACAGCGAGAAAAAACTACGGAACACGGGACGAATAACGATTTTTCACGTACGAATTTATAGCGCGCAACAAACACACAACGTTTCACGACGACAACTCTCGTGGTACGGCGGCGGTTCGCGGAGGACGGACGATAAATAAAAATACGGCTACTGTTATGGGAATGGTTCGACGGTGACGGGTTTTTCACTCGCCCAACAATCGCGAATAAAATAATAATTCAAAAAACACGGATAATAATTTGACGATAATAAAGTCGCGCACGCCTGTACGTACCAGCCAACAACACCACATCCACCCGATCCGTTATTACGGTTTCAACATACTATGTACATTCGTACTTTTATTTCGATCGTGCGTCGATTTTCCGTATATTTCGCGGTCGGCACACCCTTTTTCTGCTGAACGTCGCCCAACTATTTGGATATTCCATTTGGACGTGGTCTCGTAATTGTCGTCATTTTTTATCTTCGGAATCCTTTCGATATCGTCGTTCATTTTTGTAATATCGATTATTTCAAAACTGTTTACGGCTTTTATTGGCGCAAAAACAAAAATCGTGATTCGAATATCGTACACGAATTTGCCCATCGAACGGAAGGCTATTTGTCGTCCATCGGGTACGTTCTTCCGGTCCAAATAATGTACGAGAATTACGCACGAATCTTCAAATACGTAGTTTTCAACCGTATAACCTGCCGAGTATTGCGTTCAAATAATTCCGTAATTACGCGATAACTCGCGTTATAAAAACGTGCGCGAAATTTCTAAAAACCGTCGTTCGCACGCCAATACACAGCGTACGACGATTTATACCAGAAGTCATTGTCCAATATTAACGGTATTTACTGACGATATGATACGCGACATGCATGTGCTTGGATATTTGTCCCCTGTTGACAAAACGTTGTATTCGTCTAAGCGTCTGTTTTACTTTTACGATCAACAATTAACACGCGTCTTTCATTTCACGACGAATATATAAATATATAATAATAATAATATTTATTATATTATACGCGAATAATTAAATCGTATTATAAATTTATCAATATTATATTAATAATAGTACTAACAGTTAATTATATTTAATTAATAATAATATAAACGACGACGTATAATATATATACATATATGTACGTGTTAAAACGTTTGTAAAGTACATTTGTGTTAACAGACCTAAATGTTCGTTAAAAAATAGTGTAGTGACGTTTTTGCGTTTCGAACGATACGAATAACGGACGTATTATTATTTTATTCGTAATAATGGTATTAAAGAACGTTTTGAGTTAGTCGTTTTGAAGTGTTATTTGTTTTTTTATATTGCTAAAAACAATTGTAGCTATCGCACGCCAAGTTTCAATACGTATGCACTTCTTCCGTTCGATTTTTTTACGTTGAAAATACGATTTACCAACTTCAAAAATCAAACGAACGTTTTCGGACGTACCTCGATTATTTTGTTATAAAATATTTCGACGTTTGTAACATTTTACAGATACATAGGCGGTATATTCGGACCATTTTTCCTTTTTTAAAAGTAACGCGACACATTTCGAATGGATGGACTAGGATCCGATTCGAATTTGTGTATCGAAATGCGCAATGGGAAATTAAATTATTTTTAACTCTTTTATTTTTTTTTTATCGGCGCCTGCGCGAAAAATACGTATCTCTACGAAATAAATCTTCTGATGGCCTTTATTTTACTAAAAATATTTGGGTAATTTAAGTTTTATTCCGCTTTCAAAACCAATTGATTAAGAATAATCTAAAACAAAGTTTCGATTCTGTTTTTATCCGTATTAATAACCGACTTTTTATCATCTACGATGTTACACTTTTTCGTTGGTAGACGTGTTATCGTAGACGAAGAAAATGAAAAAGTTGCCCTTTCGTCTATCTACGAATTAGAAAAAACATTTAAACAGTTATATAAATGTTTGGAAAGAATATAATTTTGCGTAAGGTAGTAAACATTGTTTTAACTTTACGTTTATACGTGAATAAGATTTTATGTCAAATATGTCTAGTTTTACTATACAAAAATTAACAAACCTCCGACGTAACGAATTAAACTGGTTATATATGTTTGTTTATATACACTTATTATATATCGATAGTTGTCCAATATTATACAAATTATTAACAATGTATAATTATTTTCTAACTACCAGAGTCTAATAGAAATATGTTTTAATTGTTCACAGAATTGTACCGTACTCGATTGTTGTACATGTAAATATCACTGTGAAAAAAACTCGTGGACGAAACATAAAAAATGTCGCAGTCAAATAATTGAAACCGATGAACGAGCGTCCCGTCGAAATCATGACGACTCCAATACACTCAGTTCATATAATTTTCTTCTAATGATATTACTCGTATTCGCGATTTCCTTAATAGTTTACTATTGGAGAAAATTAAGAAACGATTGTAGAGGTAATGAATGGGTATATTTAATTAAATCTGAAACGTGTTTTTTCAAGTTAGATAGCTAATGGCGGGAAAAAAATTGACTAGAAATAAACATAAAATTTAATTCAAATAATACACTTTTTCGAATTGGTAGTCATTAACGCGTGACGAAATTTTACGTTCGAACAATTATTACCAACTATTGTCGTTATTCCTCTAAAATGACGAAATATTTTAGAGATTTACGAACGTTTCGTGTCTAAACATTTGATATGGATGGTTTAAATGTTAAACAAATGTATCGTTAACAATTTGAAAAACCGCTAATAAAATATACGTGGCGAATACGATATTGTACGATCGAATAGTCGTAAAAGTTGATCAAATCGATCGTAATTCGTGCGCATTGATCCCAAGTAAAATAATAATAGCGAAGATAAATTTCGTCACTCGAAAGTTTCGATCTACGATAAACGATCATCATTGATGACGATTCGGAATTTAAAAGAAAATTACAATCGCGTTAAAAATCGATTAAACTTTAGTTGATCGAAAAACAAAATATTACATAAATAAAATGAAATTGAAACCGATGTTATAAATATTAAAAAATTAATTCGCGTTTTTTAGAACATTATGTAAATTATATACTGATACGGTGTTACTCGTAAATCG
>JAIPRN010001630.1:22645-42024 GCA_025469175.1 Geopemphigus sp. TES_GeoC_2020
CTTGACTAAATCAAAATGATATTGACGGATATATGACGTATGTAATGAACTAGTGTTTTAACTTCACAGATCATAATTTTTAATTTTGATAAGTGTATAACGTTAGAACAATATGCGTGTAAAACTTAATATTGAAATATTTCTCTACGTTTCGTAAAATTTCTACGCGTAACAATCAATTCGGACATCAGTCATCGTGGAAAATTATTCTTATACGTAAGAAACGCCAAACATATTAAACGTACGGGGTTATCGGAATAATTAACGATTTGACGAGTTTTATCGATACGTTCACGACACTACGAAACTGAAGAACATCTTACGAAAATTACGTTACGCGAGCTACATTCTAAGATTATTAATATCTTAAATACGATAAAACGATCGAATTTGTTTACCCATCGAGTAAAGTTGTGCGTGAAACTCAAAAATACAAACGTCGATACGTCTTTGAAAGTAATTTAAGGTTATCGAGTTGTGCGTATTATTGATCCTGAAAACGTTATTTCGCGAAATACGTTATTATTGTTGCGCTGACCTAGAAAATATACGCAAGACGGACGAATGCTTTTCCTAATTACGTTTCAAAAACATTAGAAATCTTAAAAGTATTATCGAACACGATTCGTTGGTTCGGTTATATTGTAGGTATAAAGGGCGAGTAATTCGAAATAAGTATTCGGCGTTCGTTAAAAATAATATCAACGTTTCGAACGAAATATTGAAAAAAAAACGCCAATACGTTTCGATTCGTATAACGTAAATATTTAAAAAATGTCCGAAAATCCGATGTAATACAATCGATATGGACAATACACGCGTTACAAACATTAACTAAAACGGTTACTATAGTTCTTCGGTTATTGGCTTGTGGGTTTTTTCTACGTTTTTCCAGATGTTGCGGAAAAAACGCACGTCGGCCCGAACGAATTTCCGACGGACAGCAGCAGCCGTAGTCTAGTCGCGTCGACGTCCACCGGCGTCGTCAACAGAGAAGAGCTAAGCTACGACGTAATACCGGTAAACTTCGATTTAGACGATTTGGACTACGACGATCGTCACGCGTCCCTATTCAAAACGACGTCCTGGTTCGACGACGCCCAGCCGTCACCGGTGGACGACGAACGATCCGCGAAGACTAACGATAGCAGTCCAAGATGCTCGTTAACTTCGCACTCGACCGACGCGGAAACCGGCACGTTGTACGCGCTCTCGTTCGCCAAGTCGCCGGTCGACGACAACCAGTCGCCACCATTCCCGTGCCGCGAACAAACGGCGGCCCGCGCTCTTCGTTCGACACCGGAAATTCGTAACGTACCGGCGAACGACTTTTCATTTGCGCACGGCTGCCACACGGACTGACGCAACCGTACGGTATATTATTGGACCTCGAACAATTTCGATACGCGAAGGTTTCGTAAAATAAAATTGTTTCATAAAACACGAGCTTTCTTACTGAGTTCAAAAAAAAAGAAAAAACTGTAACGGAGTCGAACGTAATTACAATATACTCAATTTTAAATAACCTTCGTCGATACTTATGAATATCAGTATTCGAAAACGACCGTACGGATTAACTTCTAACGCACTTCTCGGCACTTTGTACTTTTATACGCGTTACACTTATTTTATGTTATTTAAGATTTCGGCGCCAGTTGTCCGAAACGTGAGGACAACCGCCGGAAATTTTAATATTCGTTTCGTTTTCGCGAGCGAATATAATAATTTTTTTAAATTATATACTCGCTCTAATACACGTGCGTAAAAAAATCGAAACGTTTCTATAATTTTTGAAAATGTCGAATATTTCGTTTTTTTTTACGGTTTATTTGGTAATAATTACTTTCGAAGAGCTACGAATTAAAATGTAATACGTATACCATTAATGTTCTTGCGGTATTAAAATTTTCCAAATTTTTTCGGGCCTTTTTTTTTAAACGTGAATTAGGAAAAAACATAAAGAAATGAAATGACACGGAATGGTTTTTTTCCGAATGTACCGATTCAGCGTAAGATCGAAATTTCGAATATAATTCGAAAATTATATTACTGTAAAACATCTGATCAAGTGGTCCACGGTTCGCTGAGTCTTTGTTAAATTTTAATAATAATCACGCGTCCCACGCGTTTTTACATATTTCTCATTATATTCGTAGTCGAAGACTTTTCGCACGTTTCAAAGACGACTTTCACGATGGAAACGCGTCAAGTTACCGATAAGATGTACGCGCAATATTATTACGCGTGTATATGACAATTGCAGCGCACTCGTTATTTTGCTTCAAGATAAACGTGTCAAAGAATATTATCGTTAATAAAATATATTCCTCTCGCGTTAAAATATAAATGAAAATTGCCCGTGACGCTTGATCGTAAATAAAATTGTAATTTTACCACGTTAAACTACGTTACATAGAGTTCTCAAGAGCAATAGTCTAGTTTGATTGATCGAATCCGTCGTCCAGTGAACGACGGTTTTTCGTTTTAAATGTTTTTAGAAAAATAATATCGACAAACGTAACATTTAATTGAATCGAGAAACAATTCACAATTGTAACAATAGTATTCTATCGGTTAAACGTGAATTGGTTTTCTATTCGCTTGGTGACGTTTTTTCACCAACGTTATTTAACCCTATCGGTTACAAGAAGGCGTCATTAAGTAAACGCAACTCTTAATGCGGTATTTACAGTAAATTTAACGATAATTTCGTTTGTGTTACTGTACGACGTTTTTCTTAGACCGTTATGTTGTTACTGAATCAAAATTTGAAGAAAAAATTACGTGCCTATAAATCACGGTTAAAACCTAGTGGCGAACATTATTATTACTAAAATAACGTAAGCGATATATTTATCGTATACCCTATTAAAACTGTGTCTGTATGCGATGCGCTTATACATTTTCGTAAAGAATTAAGAACAATTATCATAAGATAATTTCGTTAATCATAGTAATTACGTTCCTCTTTCGAACGTTTAAAAACAAAAATATACGATCAAATTTATTACGTTTAGTTTGAAACGCAAAATGTTCGATCGTACCCGGTGTGCCTAACAGTATATTACGTATACTCGTAGACCTATATACGAATGACGTCTGTATCACGCGACGATAAAAGCGATGGTCCGACATAACGATTAAACGTGTTTGTAAGTGTAACGTTTTTATTATCAATTAATTACGAAAATCGGTCGACGTCGCCAACCGCGGAATATTATTATTTTTAATTCAAAATTAGAAACGAAAACGAATTTGGTTTCAAGAACGGTGGAGATATTACGTGTTGACAATTTTATCCCGTTTTTCTAGAAAATTCCCGAAACGCGAAAACAACGTGTATCCGAATCCGGAATAAATTTTGACCGTATACTCGAGTTTATTGACGTTAGGCACCACGCATCGGTGGCGACATTTTTAAATGTTAGACGTTATAGGGTTGGACTATGACTTTTGTAATGGAAAACTCGACGAAATTGGTAGGGAATAAAGTACGCGCGTGGCTTTTTTACGAGTATAATTACAAGTTTACGAATCGATTTCGATCAAATTCGCGCGAAACTGGTGTACGGTAATTATTTCGAACGGTCTATACGAATTATTATAATTAGTTTTTCTAGTAGCGACAAATTTGGCTACGCTTAAATTCATTGTCGCGTACGTAATCGAGTTCGGTGTAGATACACGTTCGATAATGACTTTGTGTTCTCATATTTGGATGTAGTATCCGGTGTACAATCGAAAATATTCAAAATGCCGACGACGCTTTGTCATTTGTACGATTTAATTGTTCTCTAAGTTACGGAAGTTTAAACGAACGAAATGTATGTTCTAAAACGACTGTCCAACGTCAACTACAAGTTGTGTAATAACCGCGTAGACTGTGACTTTCTAAATTAAACACGCGTACGTTCGACGTTCGTATTTCGAAAATTACAATTTTTAACGACCGAGCGCGATTCAAAAATCGACGATAAATAATGGGAATTGTATTCGATAAAATATTTACATTATTCTTATTAGCGCGCTGTGCCCGCGAATTATGTTACAAACGTCCGAACACATTTTGTTTTCGTTTTTGTTTCTTTATTGTTCGTGTATTGGGAAATGATCGACTCGGGAATATTTCGACGTAAAAGATTAACCGGTTAAATTATATTTCGTTTTATTATTTACGAACGCCGTACGAGATATTTCGTACGCGGGATTAAATAACGAGTCTGGTGTGTACCTATCGTCCAATGTGTACCTACAGTTACGCGTGGTAACAAGAGGAGTTTTAGTTGATTTTCGATAATCGGTAAACATGTAATAATAATAATATATTCGTAACGAAATTCTTTTTTAAAAAACGAACTCTAGAGTTTGAAACAGTGTCGAGAAACTGTTCGTAATTAAACGGCGAGTATAGTTGATCGTATTTATCGTGAACCGGATAACGTTATTTTCACCGAATCGGAACTCGCGTTTAAATTCCAAATATAACTCCCGTAGCTAATTAATTGTATTCGCGTTTACAATCGTAAAGCTTTAAATGTTGATCGAAATCATAACGCGTACAACGCGAATACTTCGATCGAAGTATCAACTTTAACGAAAGTATGTGAATTAATTTTTTCGGGAAAAAAATTACGGATATACCACGATTGTAAAATAATACACGTTAATAATTAATAAACACGATGGCGGTTTCAAATTTATTCTTATGAAAATCCTACCGTGTTCACACAAATCAATTAATAATAATGACGGCCGTTCGTAAAACGAGTGTCCTGGGTGAAACGTCTTTCTCGGACACAGAATAATAAAAATGTTAACTCCGAGGAGCCAGTTTGACTCGTACGTTTTACGTGCCACAGTAACCGTACACAATAACTATTTAAGCTGTCGTATTAAAAAATCGACTTCTCCCTCCCCCTCCCCCCCTAAACGCGTGACAGCCGCGCGATAACCTTCTTCTAGACAGAATTATTAAGTAGGAAACAACGAATTATAAAAGTTATTCGACGAAAACGGCGCGAATTATCCGATTGGTTATTATTTATTAAACACGCATTCTGTAAGGATAAACGAATATATTAACGACGAAAAAACTCCCGAGAAAATGACGCGTTGATAACGAATCGTATTTTATAACAAAAAGTGTGCCTATTCGCTAGTGGTCTTTTGTAAGGCGAACGAATTGAAAACGCGTTTGACGAATTAATCCAAAATTACGTTTTCGTTCTCGTCGATTTATTCAATCCTAAATAACCGTTATCTCGTTTTTCTAATCCACACATCGACAGACAGTAGACTTAAGTTTGTGTAACATTTTTATTACTTAATAATTTATTACGGTATATTATACAATAATAAAATAATGTATTTCGTCTCGTTAAAAAGCGTATACATTTTTATATTACGTCGTTATAATGGACAAAACGTTTTCGTTTAAATATACTGAATTTCGGAAACGTATGTTGCACGATTTTTTGTTTTAGCATTTAACGTAAATTATTAGAGCTCCGCAATTATTGGATATTAATAGAGGTATTAAATTAAAGAACAAAAAATGTACGTTACACAAAACAAAATATATTACCATAAATATAATTCAAAGAAGGATACCTAACTGAGGTATCCAGCAACCTTAACGAAGTTTAAAGCTGCTACGATCACGTCACTAGTATGCGAATTTAGAACGCTATACTGGACCATCGGAGCTATATTTTTTTTGCAAAAAGATTACAAAATAGTTTACGACGGGAAGAGACGAGAGCCAGACACTCCATAAGGACGTGGTTAAAATGATGTTGAACGATACCTATGGGATTTCTATTAGTGACATTTGGTCACGGTTATTATTTATACGAGGCCTGTTCAAAAATTACCAGGACAAATGTCATTACAACTATCCATACATAATAAACGTTTTCAATTATAAATAGAGACGTATTTCCCGCATGTTGGTGAATATTTCAAACGAAATCCGAAGGTCGCTATTTTATCTCAGTTTAACGTTACACGCGGTTAAATCAAGTCGGTTTATATCGTTAGCCGTTGTCGACACGTCCGAAATGAACGAATAATGTGCGCGCGTTAAGTCGATATTGGGTTGACATCGGAACAAAAGGAAAAACGTTTAACGATTCGCCAAGACCTCAAATATCCCGTTCTGCTGTCGATAATTTCATAAAAAAACATTATCACGGGTAATGACAAGACGTGGATATGATCTGGAAACGAAGTTTTTTCGGTTTTTTTTTTTGATATCGAATAAATTGTTCGTTATAAATTCGTACCATATGTATAAACAGTCAATAAGGGTATTTTATAAAGACGTATTAATAGGTTCGCGAGAGAAAATTCGTGAAAAACGATAAGAAGAACCTGATTTCTTTACTACGACAACGCGTCAGTATATTCGGCGCTGCCGAATTCGTGAATTTTTAACCGATATAAAAATACCCGTGGTTCCGCACCCTTCCTATTTTCCTGATCTGGCGCCGTGTGATTTTCGTCTTTTCCCGAGACTAAAATCCGCGCTTAAAGTACAACGGTTTCAAGATGTAGAGCAAGTCACAACGAATGCGGCAACAGAACTTGTAACCTTCGGAAAACGTCGGAACCAGTTCCGGAAGACTTTCAAAAAAATGGCAAGATCATCCGAGCCACTGCATATTGCCCGGAGGAGAGCATTTTGAAGGAGATATATTTAAATAACGTGCAACTTAATTCTTGTAATTATTAAAATTAAAATCCCGTTATTTTTTGAACAGACCTCCTCTTTTGTTTTACGTCGATATTATATTAGTGTATTGCGACAAAGCCTAAAAAAAAATGTACCTGTCGAATTTTTAACGAACAAAAATATCGTCATAATTGTAATTATGATCGAAAAATCCCCGACGATTAGAATCTTCGGATAAGTCGTCAAGCACTTCTATTTGTGGTATTGACTGAATAAATATATCAGTGATGCCACTATAGAAAGGTAGCACATAACGAAAGACGGTATATTATTGATCCGTTATTTCCCCACCGTGCCGACCTCGTACGTTTTATCGCCCCCGCCACGGTCGAAACGTCGAGTTTTCGTAATTAATTCTATTTAAGGTGTGTCGAAACCACCTCGGATAAATAACGGTAAACACGAAATTTAAAGTCGAGTAACCGAAAATCAAAAATTAACCGAGATTTTTCGAAAAACAACATTGGACAGGTAATACGGAACGTGGTAACGTTCGCGCTTAATCGGGTGGTTAAAAAGTTGTCGGCCTATAAGGACTGTACCACTATACCGATTTAGTTTCGTTCCGGATTTAAAACCACGACGTACTAGAGCACGTACTAAAGAGGCCAACATTAATCGCAACGTCGCGAAACGAAACGAACGTAACCTTAAAGACGGGAATTCCGGAAACGGCGACGTTTAAATCAACGAAACACGATTACCCAAACTGTAGTTGTTTCTCGTTCGCCGTGACAAGCAGATAACGACTTACACCGTTAACAGTTTTCGTTGTTTCACGTACAATTAAAGAATTCCGGCCGGAATTTCCGTGAGGCGAGGTAGTTGTAGCCCTAAGAATTCCCTCCACGGCGAATGCCTCTAGAAACCAAAGGATATATGAAATCGTTAACGACGATTAGGAATTTAAAAGAAAATTACAATCGCGTTAAATATCGATTAAATTTTAGTTGATCGAAAAACAAAAAATTGCGTAAATAAAATGAAATTGAAACCGATGTTATAAATATTAAAAAATAAAATCGCGTTCTTTAGAACATTATGTAAATTATATACTGGTACGGTGTTACTCGTAAATACGTATTAATGTAAATCGGTGAACGACAAAAAAAAAATTATTTAAACGTTTGTAGTTTTTCTATCGCGTAATAATAAATGTTTATATTATTGAACGATACGTAAACAATTCGTTGACCTTGACTAAATCAAAATGATATTGACGGATATATGACGTATGTAATGAACTAGTGTTTTAACTTCACAGATCATAATTTTTAATTTTGATAAGTGTATAACGTTAGAACAATATGCGTGTAAAACTTGATATTGAAATATTTCTCTACGTTTCGTAAAATTTCTACGCGTAACAATCAATTCGGACATCAGTCATCGTGGAAAATTATTCTTATACGTAAGAAACGCCAAACATATTAAACGTACGCGGTTATCGGAATAATAAACGTTTTGACGAGTTTTATCGATACGTTCACGACACTTCGAAACCGAAGAACATCTTACGAAAATTACGTTACGCGAGCTACATTCTAAAATTATTAATATCTTAAATACGATAAAACGATCGAAATTGTTTACCCATCGAGTAAAGTTGTGCGTGAGACTCAAAAATACAAACGTCGATACGTCGTTGAAAGTAATTTAAGGTTATCGAGTTGTGCGCATTATTGATCCCGAAAATGTGTAGATAACGACTTACACCGTTAATAGTTTTCGTTGTTTCACGTACAATTAAAGAATTCCGTCCGAAATATCCGTGAGGCGGAGTAGTTGTAGCCCTTAGAATTCCCTCCACGGTGAATGCCTCTGGAAACGAAAGGTTATACGAAATCGTTACGATAATAATGGGACACGGTCAGAACAGAATATTTAGTCGAATCGCCGTTTTATTAATTCTACAATTTGTTCGAAGCCGCGAACGTATTTTTTTTAATGTAACGCGCGTTTGTTCAAGGTCGACGACGAATAACGGAGGAATAAATCGATTACGTTCGCGATTTTCAGTCGAACGGACTGGTCGATAATGTTTCGAGTATTTGCGCGTTATCGTCTCACCGCGAACAGAGACAACACGCACATTAAGCTATTTTAATACGCTTCGTCGGTAGAACAAGATTACAATCATATTTCGTTACCGTTTATCACTCGTCGAATTTCGATATCGCGCCGAAACAGTTGTATAAAATGTCGCTTAAACGGCGTAAAAACGGAATTTTTTTCAAATTTGAATACACGACGTAACGTTAAAATCGTTTTACTGGAATATATGGAAACGAGCGTGCATCTTTCGCCCGAATCGTCCCGTTTCGCCCGTCGAATTTTCAATAATTTAAAACAAACTCGACAACGACGTATTATATTTCGGTTATACGATTTCATAATCGGTTCGTTGGCGATCGTATACCTTGTATACAATCCAACGAGAATAGACTCGACAGATCAAAATCACGTCGAGCCAAAATGTTACGTCGGTTCGGCGAGAACATTATGTTTTTATCTTGATCGTTCGCTAAATGAAATGGTCCGTTTTTTGTAATCGTAGTGATTACTGGTGTATTTAGAACCGTATTACGTACTTCAATTATAAATAGTCGGCGTAACATGATGAACTTTACTTGTACTTCCGTAAATCGATTTTCTAATTGCGTTATAATCGTTCGACGTTAAATCATCGTCAGTAAATTAGATAGTTTTCCATAGTTCGTTTAAAACGAGTTTACATAACCGTACGTTAAATACAATACGATATCGAAGCTATTCGTTCGCGCCATTTGGCGATTTATTTGCTTATCACTGCGTGAAATATGATTATGTCGAAAGTGGTCGGTTCAAAATGTGATTTTCATTCGGCACGTTACAATTATTTTAGACGCGCAAAACGTAACCGTACGTTTTATACGTCGTCGACGAATTCTACTTGTGCTTAGGTTCCCCGATCGGAATTCTACACATATTGACTATCGTATTTCGTTTATGAGTATAGACGTTATTGCTAAACACTGAAACGTCGAAATTAAGCGTTTTTGTTTTTTTTTTTATTCGAATAAAACCGCGAACGTACGCGGTCGTCGCGCTAATCGTAACCGACAAAACTGTCATTCATTAGTATAACCCGTATAGTATACTATTGTACTTTGTTATTGATACTCCGCGAGTTACGGAATTTTCGATCGTCGTTACGCTTTATTAGTTATTAAAAATGTTTATGTTCCGCTGTCGTTAATTCTGCGACGATGAAATCACTATTTCAAATCGGTCGATTTTATGCGACCAGTCTGTTCTCATTTGACCGTACAAAAGGCGTCTTATTACAAAAACTGACGTTAAAATTATGAAACTCGACTATAATATTTTACGTCCTTATTTTGAATTAACCGAAAATTCTTTGGACGAAAAGGCCTCGCTCGACATACCACTAATTCGTTCGTAATTCATCGAACATTTGTAAAATGCCAACAACGTTACGGCCGAAATTATTATAAAAATATATCGAGAGTTTATCTGCCGATACGAACAATTTAAATAACTTGGGACCGGTTTAAACGTGCCGTATAACTATGCGATACGCGTACACGAAATATAAATAACGAACGTAATATTCGTCGAGTACGTAATTCGTTCGAATACGATTTAGTTTGTATGTTTGAAGAGCACCGGACGGTTAGGTATCTATTTATCTTAAAATTTTCTAATAAATATCCGACGCGAAAACCACGTTTCGAAGTGTAGAAATACTTTTCGAAAACTCACCGCGCTTCGAAACGCGAACGTTTTATTCGTATATGTACGATCATCGTATTATAGCTATCAAATATGAAACGTATAAACAATTTCAAGCCGATATATTACACAATCGTCGATTTTTTTCAAACTAATAACTAACCTGTCTAAATAAACGCGCTTGAATATTTTTTAGTACGCTTGTTTGGGTGTTGTGAAGTAAAACAATTCGTACTCCGAGTTATCGTGATAACGTTAATTATGATAAACAAAACTTGCGATACATATATAATTACGTTTGGTTGTTTACAATCGATCGAGTCGTATTTGAATCGTATTACTGTTCTCTATAAAACAACAATACCGCGAATATAAAATACGTCTATTTTAAGAAAACGTCGTACGATTTTTTTTTTGTAACGGGAACCCGATGGGGAGGAATGTTGTTTTATAAGTACACAATGTAAACCTACGCGACTAAATGTACGCGAAAAATTCCCACGTATAAATTTGGAAATAAAATTATAGGTCGTTGTTTCGACGGCATCCGCCCCCCCCCCTATATTCCCGCCGACACGACGTATGTCGACCGTCTATGTCGTGCACGCGCGAGCACAAATACACACACCGAACATTTTCGTACACGAAATTTTAATATCGCGAACACTGTCCTTAAGTTGACGTCGTCTAAGGACTTATGTACAGTTTATGTACGGCCGTATATTTGCCTAGCCGTTAAACGTTGAAGCCGTATTTTTCGCGAATTCGGATAGGTTTTAAAGGTTGGCACGGAGGCACGGGCTGACGAAGTGACGCCACTTTACGTAATACCGTTCGAATTAGTGAACGTAAATTAGTCGAATTCGAAACCCGTGTATAGTAAACGAGACGGCTTTGGTTTGTTTTTCGACGTAACGCTAAACGAGTCCCGCAATACCGTCCGAATAAAATTCTTCAGCTCCACCGGCGAACCGGCGTACGTACCTTGAACATTCCCGTCGGTACTGTGACGGCATTTAAAAACCAGTCCGCGTTTAGCGAATCCATTCCGAAATTCATATTTCACGGCGAGGATACGTATTATGGCATATCATATAAAATAATTGCCACGAAAGGTGGCCAATACTAAATGACAGATGCCGTCACTTTGGTTCTACGAGATATTATATATATATACATAATTTTTTTAATAATAGGAATTCTCCCCTACGTACCCGCCATAAAATAAATTATAGCTTAACGTTATTAAATAATTTTCGTAAGAAAATACGTTCGTTACGTTGTTTTCGCGCCACTCGAAGTACGCGTTTCGTCGAGCTCGATTTTCGAACACAAATATTAAAAACAACACTAACAGCCATTCATATTCGACGATGTTTACGAAGTTTACGGAATTCTTATACGAACAATAGTATTTTCATCGACGACAGAAGGAAGATCGTGTCACGTCGTATACACTATAATTTTCGCGGACTTGAAAATCAAAAACCAAAACGAACGATTAAAAATTACGAAAATAATTTTTTTCGAAAATTCGACTCGACGAAACGGGATCGCGGGCAAATTGGAAAATAGGTATAATTAACGGTAGCGTTTTGGCGAGCCGGTGTTGCGTGGAAATTGTCGACGACCACGACGAACGCGATGTTACATTACGTTAGCCATCGCCGAAAACGTTCACGGTCGCGTCGTCCCCGGCAAATGGATCACGTCGCTTAGTCCATTTTGTCCGCCTTCGATCCCCGAGTACGTTATTTACGAAATACACGCGTCGGCCATACCGCGGTCTTCATCGTCTACGCGTACATGACCGCGGGTACGCGGCGACGTTCGTATATTTATATTTGTCACGCGTGTAGCCGGGTAGAGTTCCCACCGCGAGTGGTCCCCGTGTACCTGTGTACGTACCCCTCTAACCGAACGCGTGACGGCGAATTCACAATGGCCCGACAGTGTGCGCCGGAGCACAAAATATAATAACAGTACCGCCGGCGCCGATGGCGGTGGCAGCGACGGTGGCGGCGGTGGCGGCGGTGGCGGCTACAACGTGGGGTGGAGACGTGTCATAAATGAAATTTGATTGAACCGCTGGGGGCTTTTGTGCCGTACTCGTTGTCCCGTCGTTATATTGTACGTTGTACGTAATACATATATAATACACGCACACAATATACCGTATATAATACATACTTAATCGTGTACACAATAAATACGCGTATAGTATGCGTATGTGTGTGTGTGTGTGTGTGTGTGTGTGGGTAGTTTCGGTGGGTCTCCCTCCTCGTCATTGACATTACAGTTAATATTCCCTAGCTGGCCGTCATTTCGGGTTATTAACTCGACTATACATAATATATACACGTATACTCGTGTACGTATTATACGCGCGAATACTGTAGCCACGATAATACGTATCGATTTTAAGGCGATACGAATAAAAGATAATCACGAAATTACGTCGAGTATCCAAATAGTCGGGACGACGTTCCGCGGAAAAACGTGTTCCGGCCGCGAAATATACGGAAAATACGTACGAACGTAAAAACCCGGTAATCGATTTAATGTTCGATCCCTGGAAATTTCGTTAGCGTTTAAAATGCCGGTATAAGCATCTCGTATAAATGGCCACGAAATTGCTGACGTGGTGGCTAATTTAACGACTAAAACGATTTCCAACAGTAATAACATATACGTTCTCTTCTAGTCACACATATATCTCTCAATCTGTAAAAAAAAATTAAAATTATAATGCTTCTAGAACGACGTCAACGTATTAAAAACAAAACGTAATAATATCTATTTTCCTTATTCGACAATTTAGTTTTTATCGTATTTCCCTACTCCATATATATATAGTGTTAATGTATTTTACTTTTTTCATACTTCAAGCGTTCGACTATCCAAAATGTTGAGGTGAAAATTTGTTAAAAATACGATTTTCAATCGATGGATTTATACGAAAACGAGTATAAAACGTATAGGAACCAAACGTAAAGTACAGAAAAAAATCGTTACTTTATCAATTTTGAGCGAAACGAAATTTTCAAATCGAACGCCTTTGAATAACGCACGATACATTTTGTACAACTCGTTTCCCTCTTCCCCCATTTCGTGCCGAACAATGTAGTGTGCGCAGAATTTTAGGTCATGTTTGAACGCGTTGTAAATTTCGATACGATCGTCGGGTGTTAAACGCGTTTATGACGCGTACTAAATACGAAACGAATACGTTACCATCGAGCGTGTATCGAATTTGGTCGAACTACAACGAATCGCTGTTTTTACATTGTTAGCCGGTAGTCTGGCGTAAATGTCGAAAAAGTCGATAACGGTCCGCTAACAAATAAGGAGGGTGGCGAGTTTCTTAGGTATTGTACACGGGCAAACACACGGATTGACGAGATGACGTAAAACATTCCGGTACGCGATTCGATAATCTCAAAACGGTTTTCTAATAATAAAACTCTATCGCCTATTAAATCATACCGATATATTTAATTTTGATTCCGGCGTACACCGCAAGTCGTTACAACGGAAACGAGATTTTGGACACGTTCGTTGTCGTTTCGTTGTACACGAAATGATCGTGTTCTACCTATTATTAAATAATCGTGTATAACTTACGGATTAATGTAGAAATATATTTTGTATTTTATTACAAACACGCCGCCGTGTATATTATTAAAATTACGCGTTTCGTCAAGTACCGTATATTTGGCCACGGGTCTGTACGTCGTCATCAAATAGACGAGTCGGCTGTCTGTCCGTGTTAAAATCCGTTACCGTCCGACGGTAAGTACAATATAGTTAATCGCGAAACTAAACACGAAAAAGATTCTACCGACGCGTAATTCATTTAACGAATAAACCGTTAAGATCGGATTTTTTTTTTCGTAGAATATTTACGCGCCCGACTACTGTCGGCAATGATCGAACCGGGTTCGGTATTAACCGCGGTGTGTGCGTTCAAAAACATTTCGTTTCGTTCGATGTATCTATAATTGTATTTAATCGTTAGACGGGTTCGCGTATTTCATTTATGGATTTTCGTTTTTATCGTCAATGTAACGATTGCGCCGACAAAATAATTATCCGATCCAACTATATCCTCTGGCTTACTGAATAAGTATCGAAAATTGATAGAACGAAACGAACAATATTATATCGCCGACGGCCTATACTCGATATAAACGCGTAATTACGTTCGACGAACAAACGAAAATTGTCGATTACGAGGTGCCCTGAATTTGTTCGATAAACGTACGCGTTGTTTAAGGTACCGCGTAAACCGCGTTGACATTCGAACGAGACGTTGTTTTCCACTACTGTCGTACGTATTTCCGTAATTAATAAATAAACCGTCGTAATTACTGGAACATATAGGATCCGAGAACGTTATTCGTTAATATCCGTAAAAAGTAACGCGTCAAGTTATTCGGGAAATAAATCGCGTTAATTAAGGGCCGTTGTCGTCTTATTGGTCCACACGTTCGTATACCGTATATTAATTACCTAGGTAATTAATATCCGCTGGTAACGTTATTCGTAAAATGATTAGGTGTTCAGACGAATAATCCAATTTTTTCGGCTTCATTCGACGTTTATTTTTAAAGGAAGTAAACGAAATTATTCGATCAAAATACTCGCCGTTGCTTTCTATAAGTCATTTTTCGGGCGAATGACGAATTTCATTTCGGAAACATTTTATATCTTTGGACATGATAAAGTCGTCAAGTTATTTTCGGATCTCATCCATTGAATGGAAGTGCACATACCGGACAAGGTATCCACCGGAATATGTGGTAATCGGATGGCGCAATGTTTTGTGAATACGCCGAATGCTGCAAGACGTCCCAGCCAAGACTCATTATCGCGTCTTTTGTACTGGAAATAATATGTGGCTTGTCACGCGACAATTTCACTGGACGTTTATCTTGGCTCGTATATGGCCGTTTTCTTTCTAATTCTTTCTAACTCGAGCAGATTAACTTACATTGGTAGTAGTCCGCAGCAACGTTATTTGAGTTGCTCCCAACTGTTCTACAAGCTCTTTTTGTGTTTGCACCGAATTCTCGGCGAGCAAATCGTCGTTGTCGCGTTTCCGAGGGCTTTCAGGGTGTTGTTTGTCGATTACACTGAAATTGCCACTTTTAAACCACTTAAACCAGAATGCGCACCCGTCATATGATACCACGCCTTCGCCGAGAGAACGGAACAAATCGATTCGCATGCTCTTGCGGCATTTTCGCCTTGTTGAAACCCGTAAAAGATGCAGTGTCGGATACGCACCTTATTTTTCGCCATTTTCGACTCTACTGAACTAAATACTATGGACGGCCTTTCGTAAAACTGTACGTTATTTTTAATATATCAGCAACGCGTAATTACAAAAGAACGGAAAAATCCGTTTAATTTAAAATTGATTTCATAACTGATGAAACTAATTTGGATTATCCATTTGTACATTTAATATAACCGTCCGTCTTTGCGCCTATCTACGATCAAAGGGTTTTCTCCGATTCTCGTATGGGGTGTTATTTAACGTAATGTTAATTTTATGTTAATATTCGTAATTTCAATAACCAAATACCAGAGTACTGTTGTCGAAATTCAACCGTAAACATTTCGGCGCGCCTCTGGCAAACTATTGTTACGGGCCCTGTTTTTGTAACGATTGTCCATAATTGTGGATAATTCGTTGACGCTATTCGCATTTGTAAGACAAAACGTTGTCTAGTATAGCGAAACCGTACCCGTGTTGGTTCAATAGCGTTCCGTTTTTGTTCGCGACAGTGTTGTATGATCGGCCAAAATTGTTTTATATTTGTAACGATAAATCGTTTCCGGCGTAAAAAATTACGTTGTACGTTTCAGTCGCGTGTATTATTTTAAAATCGTTTTTATCGCGGAAACGCTCGTAACACCGTATTCCGTAATACATACGGATTCGCTCATTTCCAGGATGTCCGCCGCGACGCGTATTTATTCGGAGTAACTTTTTGTTTTTCCGTAACTAACCTAGGCGCCGGATACTGAGACGCGCGTCGATAATAAATAATTTAAAACAAAACGCGTTTAACGGACGACGTGAAAAATGTTTGGCGTAAACGCGTGGACGTGTACGACAATCGCTAATACAGAAACAGCTTGAGGGAACGGGACGTTTGACGAAAAGTTAATCACCCGACAAATACGATCGAGAGACATTCTCCGTAAAAGAAAAAACCAAAAATATATTCCCAATGAAATCGATTTCCTCGCACTAAACGTAGTCGTATATTCGTACGCGATATCCGTCCGTCACGAATATTAATGTTAGTAATTCAAAGATAGATGGCTTGGTTTTAGCGACGCGTCAAGTGCACGTTATTATCGTCAGAACTCGTTGTATTTATAATTGAATTCGACATATTTCGAACGAAAAGATAAACGATAATTCGCTGCGCAAACGTGACGATACTAATTTTATTACGGGAGAAGGGTACTTTGAAGGTTTATATATATATATATAGAGAGAGAGAAAGAGAAATCTAATTATTTTTATTATTCGGCGTAACGAACGAATTTTTAGACCACAAATTTTAACGTATACACTGAGGGCGCTATTTATTTTAATTTCGCCGCCGATGGCGCGGTATACGAAAATGGCGTGTACTGTTTACGATTTTGTTACGTTTTAGAGCATTTCGGACGTACCGGAAAGTAGCTAGATCGTTCGGTACGAAAATAATCGATAACGGTATTTCGGTCTTCCGTGGAAACGAATTCGCGACGTTTCTGACAATATCGTAGGGAGCCAAGGCGAAAACGCGGACCGATGGACACTCGCGGGCAATTTGGGGATAGAACCGTTTTACGATATTGAAATAACGATAATGAAACCGTACGCGGAGTACGGACGGCGACGACGTATCGATTGACGATTACAGGGTGGTGCGATAACATACGATGCACGTGGGCGCGAGCGAGTGTGTAGTGAAACGCGACCGGGGAAAATAGCTTTCCCGGGGAGCTGCGCGTCAGGGACACTAGAGGTTTGATACGCGCGCGCGCATACCCACACACGCACACACACACACACGCACACATATATATTCGCGAGTGCAATATTATCGACGACGCCAGTGGCGGGGAAGGTGGCGCGCGCGCGCGGACTCGCGTTATTATTCAAAGCGAGTTAACGAGACCGCCGTCGACGACGAACATCCGATCGAGATTATCATGCAAATGAAATGGGCGTGGGGTCGTCGAAAAGGGTCGTCGACGTTATTTCGGACGTCCTCCGCGGGTAACTGCCGCTCCGCGGAGGGAGTTGAGAGTGCAGCCGAGCTCCTCGTCCGCGTTCGATATATAGTGTAAGTGTACGTGAGGGTTCGTTTTCGTAATGCCTTCCCCTCGATAATATATATATATATATATATATATACACGTGTGCGCGCGCGCGCGTATAATATATATATTATGTTGAGTGGCGAGAAGAAATGTGCGTAGGGAGAAGGGTCGAGAGATATTACGCGTGCGATAGAATACGAAATAAATATATAGACGAAAAAAAATGTTGCGTGTATATATATTTAGTGCGACGACGACGTCTGCGATGAATGATTAAATCGCACAATAGCGGCGGCGCGTCGTTGGGACGAGAGGGGGAGCCGAGGAGACGGATTTTTGTGTCGCGCACGCATTATTATTATTGTTGTTATTTCCGCGCGGCGGAACGACGACGTGGGGTTCGCAAAGCGGACGGGGAAGCACGGCGTAGAGTGACGCCATTTTATGCGTACGCTTTTGTGTCAACGGTCCCCGGGGGACGCGCGGCGTATTCTCCTCCGCCGCCGCCGCCGGCGGTTCACACTTCATTCGGTATTCCGCCCGCGGTAAACGCGCGCGCGTCCCCGGCCACTACATTACGACTACGGGGTTTTCTCCGTTCTTTTCAATATCGTTTCTCTCGCGCTTTTTATTCCCGGCGCCATTCCCCGTCCCGTACACAACCACCGCCGTCGCCATTTCCAACGTTACGTAATATTGTATCCCTTTCCCGTTTCGCGCGCTCGTTTCCTTTTCCGTTTTTTATTCCGATCGCGATAAATAGTCCGCCGAATAATAAGGAATTCGCCGGTTCGACGCGCGACCACACCCGACATTGACGTCGTTACGTCGCATACGTATATGCGTAGGGCGTATTTTTTGTAACATAGTCGACGTCGGCGGTAGCGACGGACAACCCGAATCGTTCGACGGAATAAAACTGACGACAGTGAGAATGCCCGAGGGGAAAGACGGTGATTATTGCCGTCGACGAAAACAGCTTTCAGAAAAGGAAGTTGTACTAACAGTGGCTGGTAGTTCCAGCTCCGTACAGGAATCAGACGAAAACGTCGAATACAATTATTGGCGGTTTTGAAATGCGTTTAATTCGCTGCCGAACGGACGTATTTTTCGCGCGGTTCCGACGATAATCCAACTGTCGAAGCCTCGGCGGGTATTTAAACGAGATGCCCGTTTAGCGTTCGTGCAAAATACAAGCAAGTAACGGACCTCGTACGGACATCTTGCTGGTAGCTCCGAAAGAGGCATTTTTCCACCCGCCGTGTAACGAACGGAATTCGGCGGGCCGCTATTTTATCACGGCAGCGCGTCGCGTAACGAACACCCGAACGTGTACATTAGTTTCGCCGCCTTCGGTGCGAAATCGCGCTTTTACGTTTCGAAAGTCGTTATAATATACCTAGTCAATAACTCGCGCAAATAATGTCGATTTTCTACAGTCCGTACAAAAAACCATCGGCGTCGTCGACGACGCGATTAATTTTTCAATAATAGACGTCGTCCAGTGGTATTCTCGCCGCATTTTCCAAAACCGAAGAACTCCTCCAACCCCCCCCCCCCCCCCCCCCCCCCCCCCCCC
>JAIPRN010001631.1:9257-42023 GCA_025469175.1 Geopemphigus sp. TES_GeoC_2020
TTACACATACATATAACCTTGTTCGATTTCCTTTAAGGTACATTTTTTAGCAACCTACGAAATTGAATTTTGAACGATTGACAATTTCTATGCTCATGTCGTGTCTATACCTAATCAAATTTGAAATTGGAAAAAAATGTAAAAGTAATTCTTACCGAACGTGTTAGTACCAACAAATTGATTTTTCGGAAAACAAATTTTTTTTGTATTCGTCTATTACAAAATAAATATTTCACGAAATTCTTCGATATTTTGCATAATGATAAAAGGTTTCTGTTTTCGAATTTTGTAACAATATTTAATATTTAAATGTATTAAATAAATTCGAGTAATATAATAATAATATTTAATTAATATTAAATTTTTTTATTATTTAAATTAATGTAATCGGCTCTATTCGTATATATGTATATATGGTTTGTCAAAACGTACTATTTCTACCAGTAACACGTTTTGACAACATAAAGAAAATTCTACACTTTAAACTTCTTTTATTTTTAACAAGTATAAATTTTTTGTCAGCAGTGAACTTAAATAACGTGATTTTAAAAATGATACGAAACTAAAATTATGTAATTATAGAATAACTTATAAACACGATTACTAATTTAGGAAAAAAAAACATAATAAGTAATTCAACAAAAATGGTATACTCGTAAGTACATTTCGAAAACAAACGAATTCTTTGTTTACCGTAAACAATTACACGTGTAATAAAATTAGAATTTTGTAAAAAAAATAATGGATATGCCCGTTATGAAACAAAATTCATCTCGCATTAAACACATATTGATCACCAATTCATTTTTTGAAATGTTTTTCTTTTTTATTAAATGTTGATTTCTGTAATATAAATATTTATTTGATAATAATAACATAATTTTATCAATTTATTTCTAACAATTTTTGTTGGAAGAATCAATATTAATATCCATTTTGTAAAAAATTGGCAAAAACACGTTTTGGATTAAAAATATATGTCTTAATATAAAAATTTTAATTTAAATTTTCTTCTCCTTTCCAACACATATACATTCACACACACACAAACATCTTGTTCTTCATTTTATTTATTTTGGAAATCTTTAAAATTTATATTCGTATATTTTTGTCCTTGGTCATATTTTATTCCGTACAAACGACAATTAACAATAATTACGAAAGCATAATCTTCAACAATATATATATATATACATTAAATTATTTTAATTTGTAGTTTGTTAAATAATAATTTTTAACTCGTAAAAATAATGATAAAATTAATAAATTAATTGGCGATTAATGATTTAATTAAAATTTTAAAAAATTACTTATAAAAAAACTATGCTTTTAGTCTTCATAACGAACAGTCTATATCAAAACATTGTTAATGCAGATCATTATACAAACGTATAAACCTTATATACATGTATGACAAAATTTAAGAAAAATATTATCAAAACACAATGAACGTAAAAGCGCGTATTAAATAAAAATAATAATTTATAATAACATTTGCATTTTGATTCAAAACTTCAATCATTCATAGAATACGTCACTAAACTCTATTCCCCGAAAATCATACCAGAACCCCATACGCCTAAGCCTGCTTGGGTTATTTTCGTCGAATAATATTTTCCAATAAAATGATTTTTACCGTTGAAATTATATTTCGGCAACAGTTATACTTACGCACAGATTAGTAAATTAATGCCAGTATTCACAAAAAATTACAAAATAAAATTGTCTCATAATTTTTAAAAAAATTACTTACCTACCTACAGTATATTTACACGGCGATATATTATATGTAATTTCAATGAGCTTTAAATATAATAACCTTTAAAAACCGTCGATTCGAAATTTGTTTTCGCAATAGCGATAATTAAAACGAATCATCATCTAGGACATAACGTTCGACGTGCACTTTGGTAGATTTAACCATAAAGATAGAAATGAACATCTGTGGCAAACGCTGATGGTATTTATTTATGTTTCAATTTCCCCAAATTGTCGGAAATCGTATCGTTTTTTTCTGGAAATATATATTAACATATTGTTCCTTGAATGATGTCTGTTATCTCTACGGTTATACACAACGTTTGAAATAATATTATCGTTTTATATATTATTTTTATATTATAGTTTTATGGACAAAAATAATAAAATCGGTTCAATTATGTGATCGATTCGTGTCATATTTTAAGGTAGTTATTTTTATAATATCGTTGATGATAACCGAATAAAGAGCGTTTAAATAAAAATAATTTATACTATAGTAAATTTCGTTCAAAATTCAACTCTCCCCCTCCCCCTCTCCCAAACTATTCGGCGAAATTATCTCTGAATGTTTCACTGTCCTGGACGATACTCAATTGCCCTACTGCAGTACGCGTACACCATGTACAATAAACTTTTCGTGTAATCGTCACGATGAAATCGACCCAGTAACACACATTTTGGTATGCATTGTTTGTACTCGTTCAGGTGACGTTCAACAAACTGGAAAAGTTGGGATCGTACACGTGCACGGCCAAGAATAGTTTAGGCAAAATCATCAGAAGGTTTAACTTGATAGAAGGGATCAAACCGAAAACACCCAGAGGTCTAACTGTGTCGCGAGTCGGCGACAACTACATCGAATTACAAGTGGTGCCCAACGACGACAAGAACGATTTGATTGGCTACAGAGTGGAATACGTGACGAAAGTGGTGGAACCCGGTGGAAGGACATTCGAAAGTTTCGACATGATGAACTTCAACACAACCGAAGGTACACCGCTTATACATAAAACTATCGGTGGCCCGCCACAAATATGACGTTATAATAGAGTTCGGCAACAATATTTATGTACCTACTCGACAATTGTCGTTACTTGTCCCTGACATGATGCTCGGGTAGAGTATTCAAAATAATTTTATTTCCCGAAACAAAAAATAATTCGTTTTCGATTTTTCGATCATTTTATCAAACTATTATTGTGTATAACGTACAAAGTCAACCGCGAGCAAAATTAATTTCGCGATTGACATTTTGGTGACCATCGACCGCATATTCGACGAATTAACATAACTTTCAACTAAACTACTATATTACTATATATTACTATATCACTAAACGTATCTACTAAATTTATATCGTCGTCGATTATTCGATGTATACGTAAATATATACTACATTACGCTTGATCCCTGTCAAAATTGTTGTTTTTTGTAAATATTTGAGTAGAACTTTAACTAAGTATATGCCCCAAGTTCAGCACACTCACACACACAAGCTCAAACCCTTAATCGTTTAATATTATTACGCGGAAAATTATATAAAACCAGACGACGGATTCCCCACTCCCGATAGTCCCAAAAACGTAAATAATCCGTTTGTTCAACGCAAATGTGAGTAACGTACCGAGTAACACCATCAGTGCTGTTTTCATCGTAAATGATTAGCTTACATAACCGCGGTGTTGTACGTTTTACCGAAATTATCACGTCTAATATTCGATTAACGATTTTACGTTTAAACAATACGAATTATACAGTTTCGACGTTTCTACATAGTCGTTCTGTTCTGAGCTGTTCGATTTAAGGCACGTTGTATTTAAATACATTTTTCTACCTTCAAATATACCAACTAGATTCGAGTAATCTGTACACTACCATATATATTACGCAAAAACATAAAACGGACTTCTGAAAGTGTGTAAAATTATAATTATAATTATATATTATATATATATATATAGAACTAATAATTACAAATAATTACGGAAAAAGAACAGCGTCTTAAAATATTCTATAAAATGTAAATAAGTGGAATCAATGTATACACTGTCGGCACTCGCTAATGATTAATAAAAAATTTTTAATTTGTTAAATATCAATTATTTAAGCTATAAAATGTAATTTAAATAAATAAATCACATTTTTCTAAAACACTCAAAATTCACTGCATAAATGTCGGCATATATATATATATATATTTATTTATTTATTTATTTATAGCGCTTAATTTACTCGTTTTATGCGTAATAATTATATGGAAGGTCGAAGTGAAAAATAAATTTCAAAGTCGATTTATGTTAAATATGTTAAAAAAATATAACGTTTTTTAAATACCAATTAAATTCCTTTTCAATGATGGATTTTAAACGAATTTCGAAAGTGTATTGGAGTAGACGTATACATTTTTTAATTATAAACTTTTACGTAGTATGTTTTAAAACTACAAAATACACGCTCGTTAATGGAATAATCAGTTCGCCGCCTTAGTTGTGTGGTCGAGTAAGACGAAATCGAAAATTCCAAATATGATTTTTACATACGCGGCACGAAATGAAAAATAAAACGACGCCAGACCGTACGTTGTGCCGTGATACGCGCGTGTGCGCCGTTCTTGTTTCAGGTCCATTCGCGCTCGTTAACCTCAAGCCCAACACCGAATATACAACGAAAATCCTGGCAAGGAACCGAGCCGGAATTAGCGAATACACCGACCACATAGTGGTCCGAACATTGCCGATGATCGTAAACAGCGGAGTGTCGACCATGTTCGAAGGACTCGTCCAACAGCTTCCAATCATCGCTACCGCCTTTCTCGCCACTAAACTGTATTTATAGATCTATAGAAAACCGTTTCAGATCTACACGGACATTCGTTATACAGACCTATATATGTAGCTCCGTGTATACAAATAGATCTGTGAGACAACAGTCACGCCATTTTACTATAGATCGTTTTCGTTTTTGATATTATTTTTTCTTTAACCGGCGAATAACGTCAATCCTCTGCCCGGCAGCTTTGTTTTAGTTTCGGTGTGCAAATTTTTCGACGTTATTAATCGCGCGATAATATTGACGGCGAGTTTTCGCGCTATCGTAAAAGCCGATCCCACAAATACAAAACGCTACAATATTAACCGTTATTACGCGTGTTTCGAAAGAAATAACGTTTAAACGCTTTTCTAGAATAATCGACGACCGTATTCGGACCACAATTTCTCGTCCCGTTTAGCGACAATCCGCTGTCGAACAAATCCGCAAAAATATACGCGCCTCGTCGTCACCGAGGAGCCCGACCACCCTCGTCAAAGCTATAAGTGTATCTTAACGTAACTGTTTCGTGTGTGTGTGTGTGTGTGTGTGTGTGTGCGCGCGCGTGCGTATACGTACGAGATAATAATTCGCGTGTTTTGTCGACGGCAGAATTGGTCCTATGGCCGTCGCAGTGCGCAAAATAATATTTTTTATAACACGCGCGCGCGTGTGTTGGCAATATTCCGATAAAATAATTACCGTCTTTTTAACTATAGTTATCGCGCGGACATAATTTTCTTCGCCAACGAATATACCGCAGTCGTGTTTAGTAATGTCGCGTCCCGCTCTCTCGGCGCGTAAACATTTCATAACGAATATATATTTGCGCGTTTAAGGTATATTACACTATTACGTACGTTACTGTAAATATTCAAATACTACGATATACTATATACATATATATATATATATATATATATATATTTATTTATTTATTTATTTATTTTACGTACTTTATATTTTATAGTTACGATAACCCTTATCTAGGTATAACTAGAATTAATAAGTCAAACACACATACACACGTTCACACATAAGTATATGTTGTAAGTCATTATGAATTTATGATAATCGGAATAAAAAACTAATAAAATTATATCGTTGTAGAGGTATACTCGATATTTACCTATTTATATTCATACACAATGTATTTTAGACTAATATTATTATCGTTACGGTATTATGTAAACGTGAACCGTAAACGTCGATTCGATGGAATACACGTAGGATATCGACGACAACATATATATATATATATATATGTATGTGTGTGTGTTAATTACCACTACTAATATTATCGAAATTATTGTTAATCGTAAGACGTTTTTTTTTCCGAAAAGAAAAACTAATATTTCTTTTCGCGTATACGTATAAGTGTAATAACGATAACGAATAAAAAACAAATACGCCCGATTGGCTTACGTAATTTTGTGTACGACCCACCGGAGTCGGCGTTCAATTCATTCGAATTTTTCGTTTTCGGTTTTATCGTCGCAATAACGAACCGTACGCTTTTACACAAGGCCGCCGTCGCCTTAAATATAAAACGGTTTGTTTTATTGTTTTTATTTCCACGACCCGAATCGATCGCGATATTTCGACTTCATTACCGTTGCTCGCGATCGACCGGCGCGCGCGGCCCGCGATCCACGACCACGCGACGGTTGACACGCTCCGCGGACGATTTCCGGGTGTTCGGGCCCGAGGGTAGCCGAACGACAGGATCAACAGCCCGTGCGTGGAATAAACTTTGAAGTATGTACAATACGGTACATGTAGCCGGTGCCCACACGCGACTCGGATAAACACCTTTGCATATTATATTACCGCTCGGACTGTTTTTATATTCGCTTCCGTTTCTCCGCCCGTTACTATATACGCTATTTCGCGAAACGTCTTCGAAAACGGCGTAATTCCTTTTAGCAAACATATCGATAGACATCTCCTACACGGGACATTGACTTAAATCCGACTTGCTACCCCGTTTTTCCTTTTCGTCGTATATTTATTTTACGAGTACATATGTATGTATGTATGTACGTATGCGTCTTCTCGCGTGTCGTAGTTCCGTCAACGCAAACGCGACGAATTCATTATTCCGAAACCGTCCGACAACTTGTCGCGACAAATTCGTACGTAAAAGCCCGCGTACGCGACACACCGGCGCGCACTTTGGCCTTTTTTCTATATTTACGCGCTCGAATTTCTCGCGAAAATGCAATTTCGTCGTCGTTGTCGTCCCCGCCGCCGCTGCGACCTTTACGTACGTAACCGGACGTGCGCAGTTTACGCGGCTAAATATAATTACGACCCTGGATTTCGCGTTTTCGACGGTCGGTTTTTTTCCCGTAATTTTCGGACCACTGATAATATTTCGATAACAAACATTCGTCAGTTCGTCAGTAACGACGTTTCGAACGTACTATTTTATCGGCAGATCGAAACGACGTAACAACGGTACGTCCGAATACTCGTGGAAAATCGACCGATTTCGCGCTAATAATAACGACACATAGAGGGTCGCAACTTGTATAGTTGTGCTCCGCGTGGCGAACGCCGGTATTGAACCTTTATCGGGAACGTGTATTGTGATCGCGAGTTGACGACGAGGCCCGCTCGTTTATTTATCATTGGGCTCGCGTAAATTGAAAAATCCGATACACTAGAAGAGTATACCTACACTGTATCGTGTCGTAGAACAATACACGCGTCGCGTGGATACGTGTTACGCGATAGTAGTGTACGGATAATATTGCCGCGTCGTAAAGAGCTAAAAATGAAAATCGTATTTAACGGTTTGCGTGCGTATACGTTCTATACGATTTTTAAAAATGCGGATTTCCGAACTGTTGTCGGCTTGTTGCGTGTGTACGAAAATCCCGGAACAAGACGAGCGCGATAAAATATCTACGACAAGACTCTGTGTACAAATTTTCCAGATCGGATTTAATACGCGCGCAAACGGCCGTCGCCCGAAAGTAAGCCCGTGTCGTCCGCAATATGTTCGCTCGCGCGATAATAGTACGAACAATACGAACGGAGTACGAAGGATACAATTCAATATATATATATATATATCCATTACTTCCTAAATATAAACATACCCGGCGAATTCCTTGTCAATATAAACAATTGCTTCGTTCGTTTTGGAGTACATTTGAGGCGAAGCGTTTTGAATGTTCGCTCGAAAGGCAGAACTGTCCTCTACGCTTTAATTCAACCCACTAGGGCATTCGTGAAATTTCGCGCGTATATAGAACGATTTTCGTCGTGACGGTACCCAAATTTATATCTAGAACTCGAGACGGTCGGCATTCACCTTGTTCGGTGAACGGACGTTAAATTATGAAAAACTCGGCGTACGGCCAGCCTTTCCTTATTACTATTGGAATTCCGTTATCAGTGACGCGATTGCGTTCCGGATAAATCGGCGTACACTACAACGTTTGAGCGAAAACGCGAAGAACCGCTAACGCTGAAAACGATTAGAACGATTCGGTATGCCATCGAATAAACGGTTTGTTTTAGTCCGAAACGTCGATATCGACCGGTAGCTTCCAAAGTCACGACTAGCTCCGGGCTAGCGCCGCCGTTGTAAGTACCGCTATAAACGGACGCGCCTAATTTGTACGAGTGGTATATTGATCTCGAACGACGCGCGGTTCGAGTACATCGATAATGTGTAGTATCGAATTTCAACCGCCACAGTATCCGTACTGGGCAGCGCCGCCCATCCACCGGCGTCACCGTGCCTCTTCCATTAAGTGGACCCATTGGCGGACGTACACGTCTGGCGAAACTCTCGAGGAACAAACACTATCTCCCCGCTGAGTCGCGAAAATTTCGAAAATCTCTTCGACTTTTAAAGGCCGAACGTTTTACTTCGGCCGCCGTGTATGTTACGCGCCAGTAGTACACGTAACACTGTCGCTTTTCGAACAACGGTGCTCCAGACCGGCCAAGCGACGGCTGCGCTTCCATTGGATCGTATAGACCGTCTAGTACCGTTATACAATAATACGCGGACGACGCTCGATAAATTGTTCACCCCGCGACCAGACCGTAGTCCTTATTTAGCCGCCGTATCAGAATCCAACTCCGGCGTCGCCCGCCGACATTATTGTTGACGACCGTTAAATTACTTTATCGGAAAAACGACGGTGACGGCGGCGAAAACGAAAGACGCTACGTTTCCGTCACGTGAACGCGCACGCACGATCTCCCCGGGCCGAATGTTCCGAATAGTTCGTTCGTCGGCCTTTTCTGTTCGACTTACACTACGAGTAGTGCCGTCGGTTGAACCCTACTCGTACGGTTTTATTAATATTGTGTCTGTAATACGTTTTCCAACCGTAGTTATTAGATATTTAATATTACACGTTCTATTGTATTACTCGTAGTTTAACTCGTATTTACGCGCGTGTCGTATTTTAAAAAGAAAATTAATTAATAACGCGGCCGTAACGCGCTAACACATACGTCCTACATATACTGTGTATGTACACGTACACGTTAAACTAACGATATTCCCGAACAGAATAAAATATACCACGATGTTCTTTTGTGTATGACACGATGCTTAAGTATGTGTAATGTTGTGTGTGTATATATATATATATATACGTACACACACACACACACACACACACACAAGCACGTAACGTCTGTTAATGGAAAATAAAAACGTATTATATATAATTATTCGTAATGTAAACGTTTAAAATCTTCAGTTAGTTTTTAATGTTCGAACCGACTGATTTTACGAAAACGCCTATTTTAACAACGAACACTGACGTCTACGGAAATCCGAAAATTATTATTAAACGTTTCACGTTTATAATGACGTTCGTCTACGCACTTACGAATAATATATTCCGACTCGTGTTTCTCTCCGGTACGCTCTCAGCCGTACCGCTATATATAAATATTAACAATTTTATCTACCGTCGTTATAACAATATAAAATATCTATAGAAATTAAAGGACGCCAGTGAATCTAAGGTTTAAGCGCGTTATTATTGCAAATAGCCGCGCCTTTATACCCGTAACGAAATCGTGGGAGCAGCGAGATTACGTCTCGGAGATCGCATTCTGGCAGACGGTTCGAGAGTAAACAGCGATACGAATTATAATTGTCGAGTTCAAGGTCCACGGATTTTCGGCTTAATGGTATTTCGGGAACACGGTTTTTATAGTTGAAAACCGAGTACGAAATACTCGGCTATCGGTTATTTCAAATGAAGTTGCGGCAAAGTTCAAATATATATATATATATATTCGGAATTCGCGATCAATAGCGGAAGTACGTCGTTGGAAAATACGACGAGTTATTTAAGGAATTTCTTTGACCCCCCCCGCCCCGCCCGAAACTAGATCCGAAATATAATATAGTCGACTAATTTTTCACATAACGCGTTGATACGACACTAGTGTAACAAATATTAGCGTCCCTATTATCGTCGGTAATTTGCGTTTACGAAAAATACAAAAAAGGCGCGAAAATACCTACACAGTGGCGTTCGTTATGTATCGAAACTATTTGATCGTATATCAAAACTATACAATACGTAGACGCGCGTGTATTGTACACGCGTTTGTTTAAACAATTTCCCGATTCTACGTAAGTACGACGTTTTCGATCGATAAATATATAATATTTACGCGTACTGTACGACAGTTTACGATTTACAACAACCAAAAAGTGAAAAAAACACAATTTCCTTTTCGTACGAGATTCGTGGACCGTATTTTTGAAAACGAATGAAACGACACGCGTACAAAAACGATAATGCCCAACACTACGGTCGATTCGGTGGTCGCTCCATTTCGGAATAACGTATTGGTTGGATTACATTGCGCGAGCGTTGCCGTGACGACAACGCGACGCGAGTACGTCGGTGACCGGCCGTCGAAAAACCAAACCGTCGCTGATATGCATAAACGATTAATAAACGATCGTAAACGACGGCCGTGCACATACACGAAAACGTGTTGGCATACGCGCGTAGTCGTCCGGTTGTTACGGTTGATTCATACGCAACCTAAGGACGCGGGAGGATTGCGTTGCGATCATTTATTCAAATGTTTTCTTACACTGTGACACATCCCTCGAAGTTCGGTGTCGCGTTAATTATCCATAGCGGACTCGTAGCTTACAAATATTCTAATAAGTATTTCGCGACGTCGGTACACTTACATATTGTTTAAATGGATACGAGTTTTCAAAAGTAAATGAAACGCCGGAAAATGAATATATGGGTCGAACATATCGGTCGATTGATTACGTACGATCCGTGGAAGAAAATCGTATACCTAAGTACGTTCGACTTTTAAAAGCGTTCGGAAAATGTTAACGTTTTTAGTCAGAACGACGTTAGCTGTTTATACAAATGTATCGCGTTTATTACAAGTGGCGTGAACCGTTCCCGTTAACCGGATGTGCGAACGTTTACGCTCCACAGTGGGGAGATATTAAAACGCGGCTCAGATGTTCTATGTTAGCGGGACAGAACTTCAAACGCCACTCGAACACATATAGAGAGAAACGATTCCAATAAAAAGTCTATCGAGCGTATTTACCGAATGAATTTGAAAAAAGTAAGTTTGCTTCCGCTTGAAGGTAATCTTTGTCGATTTATTGATTAATGTTTTTCTATTCGTTCGACGATTTGGCGGCATTATTAATTTCGCGTATGAATTCGGGGGACGTGCGACGGGCCGAGGTAGCTATGGTAATGTGTTAAAAAATGTTCCACTCCCGATTGAAAAACTCCAATTCCTCGTTCGGGCACGCTACGTTATTATAATAATTCTGCAACAACGGTCGTAACGATTTATTATATTTTTAAACGCGAAGTGAATTCACACAAATCGTTTGGTCCATCGAAAATTAATTAACTTCAAACGCGTATTTAATACTTTTGCGCTAACTGTTCGCAACTTTTAGAACGGTTTAAAACAGGCGTTCAATATATACGTATTTAACGCGTTCTGACATAGTCGTTAGATACTAAAATAAAACGGTGAATTACTGTCGTACTACAGCGCGCTCGGAATTAAATTGTAATTTACCATCAAAGTACTCTATGCTAAGCCACTTGTCATCGGGACGTGGTTTACTTGGTACCCGTTTTTATTTTTTTTTTTTTCGTAAAACCGACCGGTTTATCTCGCGTTAGTCTCGGCGACGAAATTAGCGGAACAGCCTACAGTTGAAATTACTTAGGCAGACGTCGAATTTCAAAACACCGCAGCCGTCGACCGCGACAGAAATAAACAACGTCGTTAAACGGACGGGCACGCGTTCCGCGTAAATTTGTACAAAATTTACGGTTACGAAAACGGACGTTTACCGGTCAAATAACGCGGCTAAAATGTTAATCGTCACGACGTCCCGACGTTTAATTATTATTTACACGGCGCGTACATACGCTCGAATAACAAGTAATAACGTATTCGATATACTTAAATCACTTTTTCGGCGTACTTAATAAACACACTTTTATCGCTATAATAATTTTTATAACGTTTTTAAAAGCGTCGTATACACTGACGAAATATTACGCCAATAATGGCTATACACTCTCGAACCAAGTGCCACTAATGGGTGACTTCGTGTAATCTCTATAGCGTTCTTTTTCGCCCTTATCGCGTACGCCTATTGCGCTTTCTAACACAGATTTACCTATAACGAATATATAAAAAAATAATAACGGCTACATAACTAAAGTATAACCTGTCAAAATATCCGCTACGATAATAATATTTATAGCAAATCGATAAGCCACAACTTATACATACGTGTATATATATATATATATATATATATATATTGAACGCCGTATATTTTTGCGTAATGAATAATAGACTTAAGCCAGTAAGAGTGTTTTAATTCTTACATCACTCTTAATTTAAGAAAATCACGATCGTTTTATCGACACGCTTTTTTCGGTTATTATATTTTAATCGTTACGTTTCGATCATAATTTTAATTACGAGAAATCGCTAATATAACGATAATTTGTATTGATTGACGGTTCTCCGTTAACAAATACGTTTAATATTTTTACGATTTGTTAACGCTTTCGCGAATAAAAGTACACGTACGCGAAATAATATAACGAAATACTAAAGCATCTCGTAAAACGTCGAGTTTTCTTGACAATCCCAAACCAACTTTCGTCGCGAATATTCATTCGAACTACACTTTACACTATTAAATAATTAAATCTCCACTTATTGTTATAACGTGGTAGAAAATACGAGTACATACCGTCTGACAGCAAAACACCAAACAGCGCGTATTTACAAGTCCATCAACGGGTTTGAGTATTTTTTTTTTAATACAATGACAATTTATTGTTCAAACATAAAATAATGAAACGTGTATGAAATGTTCCCACGGTCCTATTATTTATTCCCCCCTCGAATATTCGTTTCCAAAATAATATTACTTACCGTTAATTTATTTCCAATCGTACCGGACAGCGTTCGCCTATTATCGTCATTATTCGTGGTAATAAACAAAAATGTTTGTGTTTTCCAGTCGACATTTTAATTACTACATTTTACAAGTCCCGAAACTTTCGTGAATTATTCTCCAATTGATTGGACGTCGAAAACTCTATGGAATAATCAAGGCTAGGAATTTGTGGCGCTAGCGTTTTTCGTTTATAGTTCACTTATTTAAAATTTAAAATTCACTTCGTGTATGGAAGAGTTATCGTTATAGTTATTACATATATGGAGTTCAAATATGAAATTTTACGTCGCGTTTTAACGAATTTTCTTACGATTTTAAAAATCGACGCATTTTTACCACTTTTGTATATGCTTAATGGCGTTTATATTCTTCTTCCGTCAACTATACGCGCGTTTGACATTTTTAACGTACACTTGTAAATTCTATTAATGAACGACTACAAATCGTGATTATCCGTATTTAAATATGTTCGACAAAAAAAAACTAAACCAACATACAATAATTAGAATAATAGAATAATAGGTACTAATAATAATGAAATTATCTGTTTATAAATTAAGTTATAAGTACGTTTAGTGTCGTCGAATGTCATGAACGCCAGTGATATATTATCGATAAATATTTCTTAAAATAGAATTTCGGATACGATTAAAATTGAAAATAATGGTGCATTGATCGACTGTCCAATCCCATTGTATATAATTATGGAACTATATTATGGTTTACTTGGAAAAATTATTTTCAGTTTACCATTACCAAGTCATTTCATAGAGGAACATTTTTATATTTTAAATGCATTTTTATAGTATTAGTGATAACTTTTTTATTTAGGATATTAGATTATCATTTGTTTCACCTTAAAAATAAATAACATTAGTTTACCGTTTGTATCAAACATTTAAATTCTCAAACTTTTTTCAATTTTAATTTTTTTTTCGATGTAGTTTAATACGTAAGCTTTTTGTATTCTATAGTTATCCAAATTATTTAAAGCAGAATTTATCGATTATCGAAAAATTAATTCATTTTACTCCTCAACCGTGAAATATTATGTTACTAGCATAACGTACTACAAATATTTCGTAATATTCAAGGAATTGTAATCGGTTTTTATTTCGTGTCTTTTCGACCAATAAGCGAACAATAATTAAACATATTTCCAGTAAACCGATTTGATTGAATTCTAACAATACTAATATGGATACTTCGCTCTTTACTATCTATTCAGGCTTATGTAGGATGTATATTTGTATATTTTTAATTTTGCGACCCTTTTTTTTATTAATAAACTAAATTACGTAACCAGACTGTTTAAAGAAAAAATAACGGGAAAGGTAACATGGTGTAAACGTGATGAGAAAATTGATCGAAAGTTAAAATGTATGTTGAATGAATAAAGACATGTAAGATGTGTTTGACGTTGAGAAAAAAGAAGAGAAACTGAATAAAAATAAGCGGAAAAAACGCGAATAGCCTCGGAGTTATGTAGAGCACAAAAAGGGGAGTTGTTTAAGGATAATTTATAGGAATAGGAAAAAAGAAGAGTAACCAAACCGGAGAAGAGAATTATTTCCTAATTATTTTCCTATTTAAATTTAAGCTATTACTCATCCGTGGTTAAAAGGCTAATAAAAAAATAATGCTTCTAAACTGTGTAAAGAAGTGCGGCGGTAAATTTTACTAATAAAAGAACCAAAGTTTGCGGGAGATACGTTTTACAAAAATTATTAAAATTATTTATTTAAATACAAATATATTTATATATAATATAAATATATTTAATTTGTATGATTATTTATTTACAAAAATTGGTCCGAGGAATTAAGTCAAAAATGGGACAGACAACGTAACGAAAAAGTGGATCTAGCTAATGAGTCGGTAAATTGGCGGCCGTGAATATTGGAACGAGCCGGTAACTGTAGAAACTGAATGTTAAAATCAAATCGGATCGAAGTAAATGCGATTTGTTCAATTTTATGGAAGAGAGAAGATGAATGCGAATAGTGCTCTATTCAATAGTGCTCTATTCATCAACGATATACGTTTCGTAAGCAAAGTGACCCTTTAATACACGATTTTACGTAAAAAGACATAGTACACGCTTAAACATAATTTACGTTAGACGAAGAAGAAATTAAAATTCGAAACCATAAAACAAACGCGTAAAAATCCGTATTAAAAAATATCGAAATATAACGGGTGTCGTTACGGAATTTTTTAAACGCGAAGTATACTTAACTAAAACGAAAAACTTGCTCCGAATAGTTTTCTTTTATGTGACAATCTATCGTCGTTAAACAATCTTTAAACCGACGAATTTAAGAGTCGAAACTTTGTGTAGAGATGGGAAAAATAAAATGAGTGCACCGTATTGAACGATCATTGTACCAAATGTAATCGTTTCGGAACCACTTATCGCTTTTCGAACATTTCGAAGTAATTATATTAGTCAATCGTTTTCAGTCACCATGGTAGACAGATTCGAAGCGAATCAAACGATTTACGAAATTTAAAATAATAATTATAATACAATCGAAACACACTGAAACTAACGATCCACAATACACGTGTCTTGCTATATGTTTACGATTCGTTTGAAAGTGATTCGTTATAAATTTCGTTTTCCGCAAAACCAACTGATAATAAATTCAGCACCTACGTGTATCGTTAGGATAAGCCCCAAAACAATGCTAGATTAGACAATTTATGGTGTCAACGGTCAATTCGCTTCGGACTATTAGGTGGAATGAGGACATTTTCGTATAAAATTTTCAGGATTTACTACGGCAACTTGGACGGAATTGAAATTACGGATACAACGAATAATTCGACCTCGACGTTTTTACGTTTTATTACGGAATTTGATATCGACCGTTTCCAAGAAGATAAATTTTGACATTATTTTATACAAAACTTTGTGTACGTGCGGGTGTACTGATCAAACGTGTGAATAGAAAATAGCCATTAGTGTGTGTGTGTGTGTGTGCGTGTGCGTGTGTATAACTTCACTGTACCACTCACATCCCATCCAGATGGCTAAATGCTATGGCTAGAATGTAAGGAGAAAAGAGGTACGCGTCATGCCCACGCACACAAATCCGTTGACGTGTTGTCGCGTGAGAGAATAAAATTAATTATCGTTATTATTTTCGATAAAAATATTGAAATTTCGTCAATCGTATGGATCAATATATTGACGAGCGAACAGTTTCGAAAACAAATTTGGGTTCGGCATGAAAGTTTACTGGAGATCGAATTTTTAACTTTTTATTTTCATTTTTTCATTTCCGTATTATTTGCGATTTAAGAGTTTCGAATCTTATCAATCAAATTGAAGAGTGATCGTATAAAAAATAACTGGGAAATTTGATTACCGAAAATCATCGTAACAAATTTGAATAGGTTTTCATAAATATTATCCGATTAGTGGGTTATTTAATTTTATTATCGAAACGTACGTCATTTAAAAGATTAAAAAGCGCACGGCGAGCTATATAAAAATACGGTTTCTAATTTATGTTTTGTTCACCACGCTAAAGAAACGGTTAAATTACGCCAGTCTACTTACGTCTCCTAAATCATTTTTTCTAGAACATTTAAAACGTTAATTTGTCGTATGTGTGTGCGTATATTTCAAATATCCGGTAAATAATTTTCCACGGTACGATCGACGTTCCGAATAAATAATTCGTAAATAGTGTAAGCACGCGTTCGGATCAGCAGTAGGCTTGTATACCCGGTATGGTGGACGCAATAGTGCCATGACAGTATTGACGGATTCATTTTATCGGAAACGTTTTGAGCATTTTCCCTTTTGACATCATTATCGCGTCGATGATAAACGGAATGTATTAGTGTTACTTGCGTTCGCCTAAAAAGTGTCCGCCAGATATGTAAACGCGAACCATATAACCGACGGTTGGTTGAAAACCCCGTACGGTTCTTTACGAGCAAAAACAATATAACGGTGTACGAAATTGTGTCTAAAGGTTCGCTACATTTACCCATCAGCTAGACGCTAAACATTGCCGTGGCTCTAAAAATAATGTGCCCAAGGCGAAAACGAGCGCGAATAACGGTTAGGTATTTAGTATTTTATACGTTTACTGGGAATATCATCGGTGACAGACTGTACGAGCACCGCGCTGTCAAAAATCGCCTCGGTTTTCCTAAACGCGTACGCGTACACGTATATGTACGCGCATAACCCAACCTCGTGTATATATATATATATATATATATATATAATTTTCTCAATCAAGACGCTTGCAGTCGCTGCTACGTGAAAAATTGTCGGGTAATTGTTCGAAATAAATTATTATAATCGTTATTCGTTCGTCTCCTTCGACCTTCAGTGTTCTTAATCGAGCGTCCGGAAATCGTAATTCACTTAATACGGACGCGCCCCGCAACGTCTTGGCCCCGATCGTTGGCTCGCTCTTCAATTTCGTGACTCGATGTTCACGAAAAGTATAATTTCGGTTTAACTCATTTTTAAATAAAATACGTAAGTAAAGGTATATGTTTAGTTAAATTTACCTTGTAATCATTCAATGGCTTTACAATTTTTAATTTTTAATTTATAATTAATTTTATAGATTTCTTTTTATCTATTTAAATTAATTTTAGAATTTTTAATTTATGCAAATAATTAAGTTTTCCGATATTAATTCCACGTAAACATAATTTTTTTTTATTCCAAACATGTTGTTTTATGAAATTAAAAAATACGTACATTAATAATTCCGTGTAAATTATTTTTATAAAATATATATTTAATAGAATTATTTGACGTTTGGTCCTGGCGTAAACGCGATTTGAAGCGATTAAAATAATATATTTCAATTGCTTCGAAAAGTTAAAAAAAAACAGTTATATATTAATTAAACTACATAAAAATAGCGAACGCCAAAATGTTTTACACAATTATCAAAATATCGACGACTACCTTGAGCCTGGTGATGAAAATACCAATATCGGTATGTACAGCTAAAAGTCAGCGCTTTACAAACTGAAGTATCCGCGTTCCGTACATTCAAGTCTATTCCTCGACTTAGTGAAAATACTAGTCACTACGCTAAATCCTATCTCCACAAGGTAAGTAGAAGGAAATTACAAGAGCAGCATTTTCACTTACTTCCACAGAAAGGATTACAAAACATTCGTTTTAATCTACAATTACTCATACCTCGGGAGCACAAAGATCGACTTCGTTACAAAATCGTTCTACAAATCTATATAATCTTACCGTGGGCGATGTAGAATATCTAAAACGTTTACCGTAAAAACGTCAAAAATGTATACCGAAATTTTAAACTACATTAGGTCATGGAATCGTGTTTTCATTAAGCCGCTCGTTAAGATCTGGCAAGTGCAATTTTGTAATAACATTATGGTTGATATCAAATATTATATAAATTCGTGAAAAATTGTGAAAATCTCGGCCCCGTCAATTCACCTACAGTAGCGACAACTTATCGATAAAACTACAAATTACGTTTCGAACTTTGATAACATTTATGTTACCGCCTTGTAATTTGATATTGACCTCATTAAGTTTTTCGAATACTTCATACAAATTAGCAACAATACCGAATTTCCCAGATTTAAGTTTCTTACACAATTAGGAATGGTCCTTCGATAGAGACTCGTTCACAATATCAAACAATATATAATACCAACATGAACAGTTTACTTTTTTGATAGCTATATGATTTCGGTATGAAACAGATAATATTCAAAATCCTCGTTATGTTCACGACGAAGTCGACGAAATAAAGAATCATTGAGCGAACGGTCATCGATTTTTTTAATAGCCGCGAACACATAATCCAAGGGAACACATAGTCTACCATTCAGACTCTTGTTTCGCAAATGTTGACGACGTAACACACAATAAATGGTTTGTAGAACGACATTTTTTCAATCAAGCGTTAAACCGTGGTAACGGCTCGACCCTCTTACGAACTCAATCTAAAGCGTAAACTATTCCGTTCGTTAGCGGAATATTATTTCTTGTAAAATAACATTCGACGTCTCGAAAAATTGAAGAACCTTTAGTATCCGTGATCATGCAAATAACGATTTTTCCATAATTCCTCTCCCTTAGTACACAAATCAAACATACGATAAAAGTGACAACTTATTATCGCATAAAGTCGATTCGTCAACTTGCAATACGAATTCCGTGTTTCGCAAAATGAATTGATCTTCAACGTTTTTTAACATATCGCCAATCCTTCGGCTAACAAAATTATTCCCAAATAGAACCGACGCCAAAACTTCACATTAACTCGACGCAATCACGGATCCAATAATCTCTTACGCTTCCCGTGTTATTCGTTTTTCACCGACTGTCGTCACGTTCGACAGACATAAGAACAATTTTTTAAGACACGATACGTCCTTTACTCGCGTTTGCTGACTGCTTTTCAAGTAACTTACTAATTGTGTCTCTTTATTTATTCCTTATCCGTCGAAACCAATTAACTCGCCGGTTCGCTTTATCGTGGTGCAGTCTCATCGGACGATCGTCTAGCAGTTTCGTGTACTAGCCGGAAAACAATTTTTCACGTAGTAAACGACAAAATAGACGTGGCTGATTTAGCAGGGCAGGAATAAAACCGAATTTCGTATAGTCCGTAGAATGTGGTCGGCATTATCAGCAACCGTACTGACGGTCCGTAGAATAATAACTTTGGTCAACAAAAATCGCGAAACTACCGCGACGAAAGAAAACAAAAATAGATACCAACGGGCCTCGCTAGTATTCTTTCGAATGCTAGACAAAAGTTGACGTTATCAAGCCAACACGGGCCACGTTCAAACCGATCGCAAATGCCTAGGTTAAATTTAAACGAAAATAATCGTTGATGACCGCAGTCGTGACGACCGCCGACGTACAACGTGGAGAGGAATGCCGGTTGTCGCGCGACGAATCGAATCCGTCCTACGCGAATTAATAAATTAACGCTTTGCTCCGTTACTCTTTTTTCGTTTCCGTCCGCCCCGTCCTGGAAATCGCCTCCTTCCTCCCACATCGAAAAACGCCGCGATAAATACTCATGTAACGACCAGCGCACGTTTTATCGAGTTAGATAACCTAAATTATATAAAATATTTCTCACGACCGTTGAGCAGATTAGGTTTAGAAAAGTTTTTCAAAAAATAATAAGGGAGCCGCTTAAAACAAAAATGAATTTTTGCGACACGCGTTATTCGGTATATAATAAATACGTTGCGCGTTCCGAACAAGCGACAATATTGGTAATAATTCGAAGGTCGGCGGCGACGGTTAAAATTTCGAAATAACGTATTTATGACGTTCTATTTCTGTTTAAATTGCGCTTAACGAGTTACGTATAACGCGCTAAAACGTCTCGTTATTATTTGTTTGTTTTTCCCTTGGAAACATCCGGATACACAAATCGAATAGACGTAGGAATACATCAAACGAATAAAACTGGCCTAGGCCTAAAAGCACGAAATATCGAACGGTTGATTACATTTATTTTCCCCGTTCTATACGCGTACCGAGTCAAAACTTTCTATCCACGCAAAAGCCATTAGACGCGAAATATCGCTAAGGCCTATTTTGAGCATGTACAGTGCACAAATTTGTTGTTATGCTTCCATTCAAACTTCCCAATCCATTTATCTTCATAATATATATATATATATATATATATATATATATTAACATTAGCGCCGGTCACGGTAGGAGTACAATAATTCATTTCGTTACGGCGATCTGCGAATAAAGTAAAAATGCAGGTACGATATAAAAAATCGTGAGCCTACAGTCGGCGAGTAAACGCTATAACAAAATATTTTCGTACTTACCGCGTTGTATATGTTGTTCTAACTGATAATAAACTAAATAATAGCTTTTTTCAAAATTATTTACCGTACGAAATTACGAAGCGCTCATTTAATAAATTCGATCGAACGAATGATAAATCCCCTCGATTCACCGTGCATAATATATATATACGTACTTATTACAACGATATTTTATATAACGTCACAAACTTTCAGATTTTGTACAACGGGTATCGATTTCAAAAATCACTTCGGTACACGACTCCCGTATTGCGTTTTCTTACGCGTATGTATACCACGTGCGTTATTTTTGATAAATAAATTTACTTTTATAACTTATCGCCAGTGATTTTTCAGGGACACACAATTAGCTAGAGCGTATATATTATCCCGAATATTCCGGCGCGATCAATTAACCACCACGAGTCTAACAGCGAGAAAATAGTGCCCGAATGAACCGAGAAGTTTCCCAACGGTGGTATTAGTAACGCAAATGGTATCGCTTCTAGAGCGCTCTTCGTGTCCTGTTCCTCAAACGCCGAAGTTGACCGAGAACTGCATCGGGTATATTTAATAATACCGATTGCCTTGAAGCCAAAATACCCTACGCCGGAGCACTTTAAAAAGCTCCTTGACGGAATGGAAAGGGAAAAAATAGTAGTAGAAATAGCCGAGCGTGATGTTATGAGGTAAAAAATTTAATAATGCGGACGAAAATGGTTTATTATATATGTAGGCTTTATATATATATATTATTTTTGTTGAATACACTATATTATATATCGTCCGTTGGTGCCAAAAATACGAAAACACGATTTGTACGCGAATCGAATTCTGGTATGGAGCCCAGTGCGACCGGTGAATTCGGCGGCGTGACCGTCGCGCGCGGTGCAAGTTACGATCATCGCGCGCGTATTATACGTTTTTCCCGGCCGATTTGGCACGGAACACGCGCCGCCGTCGTTGTTGTTGTTATTTTTTTTGTTTTTTTTTGTCGATAGCGGCCGTTTTTTAAGGGTTAATTTTTTCAGAAAAGGACGATTACAAAAAAAAAAAAAAAATAATAACAATAATCGAAGTCCAAACTAAAACGATTGTAGTCGTTATTTTTCGCGGCGAAAAATTGAAGGCACAAACCCTACGCCGAATAACGTTATATAATACTAATTCGTGCGTTATGCTAAAACGTAAGTTCCGTGTACGTTTAACACCGTATTATATTACGGATACATCGAGTACGAAATAATGTTTCGACTAAAAACAAAAGGTCATCGGATGGCCAAAGGTCAGGTAATGTATGGGCGCGTTATTCTCTTAAAATAAATAAATAAATATATATATATATACATTATGTATATAGTCCTTGACATTATGAAATTCAATATTATCAAGACGTGTGTGCGTGCCAATCCGTTCGCGACGAAAAAATAAACGACGTCGCTTTTGACTACACGAATTCGTTGTATTTTTTTTTTGCCCCCCGAGTGTGTCATGCCCGCCGATCGATTAAACGAATTAATAAGTTTCATATTTTCGTTTTTCGCATAAAAGCTCCCGCGTTACGTACTTTTATAATATCGTATTGCAATACGGCCGTGGCATTTTGCGCGACCACTGTGCCGTGACGTATATAATATGCGTATGCTCCGAAAATAGTATCACGTTCTACACGTACGTAAATCAAACCGATGACGAGTAGTCGTCATACTGTAATACATATTACGTAGACGTATAAAAAATTGCGAAAATTTTCCTCTCGGCTTACGCCGTGTTTACGGGCCTTTAACGGATTTTTATGAAACACGGCGTTAGACGTTAGACGTTTTATATCGTCAACGGTACCGTCCAACTCTGACACTAAATGGTAAATGAAAAATGATAATGCGTACGAAAATCAATCGATTCCGCGTATAAAACGCTAAAATTTACGAATAACCAATTGTGAATAACAATTGAGTCACAAATTGCGTCGTTCGACGTAACTTTATCGCGCTTTGTTTATCCGAATACATATCGTTAAGATTCAGATTTTAAAGAATAATGCATTACACCCGAAAAGCGTTCAAATCGTATTTAAAAAACGAAAAGCGTTAGCATAGCGTCGAGTAAAAAAATTATTTTTATCGGTATTTATTAGGCTAATGTAATTGATTGTAACACGAACTATAAATAATAATCGACGTAAAATATATTATTATTACTAACTTTAGTTTAAATTTAAATAATATTGTTAAACAATACTAACGCGCTAATTAAAGTATTAATACGTATAATACGAATACTAATAAACATCTAAATAAAATAATGGATACCACAAACGTACATTTTTTTGCGACGAATATAACATTTTATTCCTAAAACTCGATTTTTTTCAATATTGAAAAGTGTTTATTATTAAAAATTAAAAACCTTATTAGGCTTAAGTAACTTAATACCTTTTAAACGTCACAGGTACTAACATATCATTTCACGAGTAATTTGTTTCAAAGCTAGGCTAGACACGTTGAGTCACCGAATTGGACTAGGTGAACCACCCAAAATTTCCATTGATTTAGTACCTAATATATTATACTTATGTATATATATGGTCAAAATAATAAGAACATGAAGATTCAAAATTAAACGACTAAAACAGGACTTATACCTTAATTAAATTTTTAGATCATAAAGTAATTAATTAACTTATTAACTATTTTACATAATTTACTTAAGACGTCTTTTTTTGTTCACGAAATAAAATAATAATTAACGAAACATTTTTAAGTGCAACTATATTCACACTTTGCTATTCATGTAGAAGTATTATCGTTTTATAGTCTTGACATATTTTTAAAAATGAAAAATAAGAGTCAATAATAAATAATAACAATAATTAACAAACAAAATAAAAATTATTTTACAAGTACAACATTTAAACTGTGATTATTAGCAATTCATTAATGATACTTGTAGACGAAATTTAAGTCCGGTTAGATTAGATTATATTATATACTATTATAATTATATTCGCTGTAATTGGATCTAATGTAATTTCGATATTTATGGAAATGACAGGATTCATACGTTTACCTTTAAACGTTTATCCTAAATAATATACCGAAAAAAAAATTATACCCAAGAATTTATTTAATAAATTTGTAAATTTAATTTTAAGTTCTAACTCTTCGTATTTAGTGACACCAAAGATAAATAGGATGTAAATAAATTACTTGGTCCCCGAAACTTTAAAAAAACACCACTTAACTCGGTATTTCATTATTAAAAGAATATATAATGTTCTATATGATTGTTTTCAAACTTCCTAACGGATTTAATTTAATATTGATTAACCAAATAATTTTTATTAAACTTAACACATTTAACTCGCCGGATTTAAACAACCGCGACAAATTTAGTCTGCCAAATATAATTTAAAATGTTCACCAAATATATATATGTCTATAATAAATTTGTAGACGAGTAAATTTAGAAATTATAATATAAAATCTAAGGGTATTTAGCACCCCAAAAAATTCACCAATTTGAATCAACCAATTAAAATTATCGTATTCGTTATTATTATCGTGATATTTATAAAAAGTACACCAATAATTAGTACTATGGAATAATTCGGACTTGATTCTTTTTACAAAAACATCTATTTCGTAGAAAACCACTCGCTCATTTTTATTACCCATTTATAACTTTATGCCTTCCCCGTGACCAATTTAAGCTAAGATTTATTTAATAAAAATATACCGTTTGGAATAATCTACGACATAGAATTCGTTTTTCAACAAAACAATTTAATAATGAACAAATTAACAAAAATTAACAATTATTCTTTTTTATCCGTGTATTTTGTTCAAATACATTTAAACTATTTCGGTGAATTTTCAAATATATTTGAAATAACCACGTTATCAAATATTTTGAATATTTTTCTCGAAATCTTCGACATCAAACGTGATAAAACACCGAACAAGCTTTATGAAATTTTAAAATCCATTCACAATAACTGTTATATATAAGCTTTGAAAATAAACGTAAAATATTTCGTTCTAATTTAAACAAAAATAACAATTTGTATTATTTACCCATAATATATTCGATATATGTATGGAGTGTTCGATAATTCTGAATAATTAATTAAATAATGGCAAACAAATATACTTTATAATTGATCATCTTAAATTCGTACGATAACAGATATAATATACATAGCCGTATAATGTAGATTTTGTATAAAACATGTCGCGTTAAAAATGTAAAATCTCTAATATTTTCTATATCTTTAATATTTTTTACGCTTAAAAATCTAACCGAACTCGTATGTTACGACACATTCTACACTGCTAACAAATACATATTCGTACTATTAATTAATTGCTGATTAAAGTTTCCAGTCGATACACACCGATTATGACCGATAATAATAATAATTTATCATTATTATATTATATTGACGAGTTATTAGCTTCGTTGTCAAGATCATTGATGGCAACACTTAAGCATAATATATATATATATATATTTGTGTGTGTGTGTGTGTGTGTGTATGTGTGCGCGCGCGTGTGTGTATTATAAAAAAAAGGATAACGCCATACCAAATCGAGAATTACTAGCCTATAAAAACATACCTTGGTTGCGGATTATTAACGCCGGTTCGAACCCAAAAATCCAAACGGGAACGATGACATACGCCCCTATTTTCGCCAGTTAGGGTAAACGAGAAATCCTCGGGGGACGAAGAGAGACTACACCGAACAAAATCGATTGGCTCCAGGACCGAACTCGAGTTCGAATTAACGGGAGATAATGGACGACGGACATCGTTGTACGCACGTTGCGTTATTCAATCTATCGCTTAACATTGTCTTCAGTCATTACGTATAATACATACATACAGGGTCTGTCCTGAATATAATCAGACTAATGCTGTATACATACAGAGTGCTTTTGTGGACAAGATTCTTTGATGATAAAATGAAACGATTGTGTTATGACACAAGTACAGTTCGCGAATGGAGTACCGACAAGAGTACTACAATTTTTTATTTTTTTTTTGAAAAACCACCTCTTTTTAAGGATTCGTCTTCGTACGGTGTTTATTTTACTTAAAAATTCAACGATCGAAATATAAATTGCTGCTAATATAATATAATATAATATAATATAATATAATATAAGTTACTGCTACTAATAATAATTCTTCGTGTGCTTAAAATTTAGTCAACAAAATAATTGTAACGTAAATAAGTGAATAAACGTAATACGTATAATACACGCGAACAATTCGTCGATTGATATATTTCTGTTTTTCTAAAGTAACCAGAAACGATAAGACTAGATTTATTCCGGTTGTTTCGATCAGAACGATTATTTTAGTCACTAAATTTGTTTAAGGGGCATAATTAGGAAAGTATTGAAGCGACAATTGTAATTCGACCAATGAAATATTCGGAATAATAAACGTCACTAGTATCGATCGAAATAAAATAACGGTCTTCTAAATAGTCGATTGTGTTGTCCGGTACACTGGAATATTCGTAAAACTTAAAACGCATATCGTCTGTACGTACAATGTAAAGATACACGCGAAGTTTTCTATTTCTCTCAAATTCCCGTTGTATCATTCCGTAATCGTGGAAAAAAAACCCCGCGTTCAATGATATGCTACACTCGGTATGTAAGATGTTTTTTACGATATAATAGTGTATCGTGAATGAGGCCCGGCGGAACTTATCGCGTTCAGCATTTTTTTCTTACGCTATTTCACGATGCTCGTCTTTATATAAATTCAATTTACGTGCCGCGACACGTTCAACGATACACGTTTTTTTCGCGTTTTTTCGTTAATTTTTAATACACCGTTTTCCTAGAGAGTTGTAATACTTTTTTCGAATTTTTTTTTTTACTTTTCGCGGATAGTATTTGCCTTTTTTGAATTTATTATCAAGGTGTCCGATAGCTATGGCGTTCATAAGTCGGTTCGCCAATGACGTTATTTTACCAATGACGCAATAGTTTGCAAAGCACGTACGTGAAATAATAATGGCGGCTAATCGAAAACTTACTACCATTTAGTAGCATAATTCGCGTATTAAACATATTGAAAAGCTTAAAGTTTAAAATAAATTATGAACGAATTTTTTTCGGTCAATTTTTAGGGTATCTGAGACCTAGTTATGTTAATAATGAGAATAATTATATAGCGTTTTGAAAATAACGCTAAAGATTGCGATGTCAGTAGCACACAATTCTTGATTAAAATTTGAACAGCCAACGCGCTCGTTAATAATGCTCACGTCTGCTAACAATTAATAAATTGAAAACCACGCGTTCGTTTGAAATAGACACTTTAAATTCGTAAACGTATTTGCCTTTAATTATCATACCTCCGTGTTCGACACACGATTTCATTCGATAGGTTTATTATGTATATTATTTTAGGACCATTACGGAAAGGAATTTGTGTGCCTATAGGCTATACGCCTTATTTATATTGTATGTTTGGCCTGTATTAGTAGCACGCACTTGTACTGATTCAAACAATTTCGCGTTTAAATATGTAGAAAAACGTTGACCTTATAGTCGATAAAGGATATTTAAGTCGCTTAAAAAAACAAAAACTTCGCCGAATTATAAAATTCAAATAAATTTGTTTAACGCTCTAGAGGCTTCAGGGCGCAAACATTATTTATACGTACGTTAATATATAGGTATACAATACACCCTCTCTACATGTATCAAAAGATGTTCATTAATGTACAAATAAGTCTAAATTTATTAAAGTACGCGTGCGTTAAAATATTAAGCGGAAATCGTATTACAAAGTATTATTTTTATCGTTACTATTATTATTATTATTATTATTATTATTCATAAATAAAAACGAAATACGACAGTTGTAGGACTTTCGTATGTAGTTATAAATAAACATTTTCGTTATAAAAATATCGTTTAAAATTGTACGAAAGAAGTTATCGGCGTACACTAATCGTGGACTGCGATACTTCAATCCGGCGTAAATTTCGTAACATGTTTGTGTAACTCAAAACACGTACAAATCGTACAAAAGTTTACGGATCATAAAATAATGGTTCGTTAAAAATAGTCGTATCAATTTTAATTTTGGTGTTTTACGCTTGGATATCGAATTGCCTGATTAATCACTTATTGATTTAATCGATCGTTGAATTTAAATTTAATATGGCGGTTCCGTAACAAATTAGGTTACACATTAAATTATTACAAATGAAAAGAATTACAAATCTACCGGCGTTCCCGGCAAATAAATTTACTTTCGTTTGTATGTTCTCAAAATTCACTTAGTTATAGATGACCATAATATTTTCATCTCGCACGTCGTATTTATTATGGTATTGTATTATATCCTCATATATTACGTTCGAAATCGCAATACGTAATTTATAACCCTTCCGACACCAATAATTAAAAAAAAATACGGTCCATACATTGTATTTCGTTGGCGTTCGTAAATAAAAATATTAATTGGATTTGTATAATGTAATACTCGTAAACGTTTTTTTTTTTATATTATCTCATGTTTATCCGTATGTCGCGTGTTTTTTTCCTATATTATATATCCCAATCAAGGAGCACTCGGATTTTATCCTGCCCTTATCGCCAAGGAATTGTATTCCACCAAATATGTGAAAATAGGAAAAGTGTATTTTGGTTTTTAGGGATTTTAAACAAAAAGTGGCACAATTCCATAATATATTTGGCACAAAGGGCCGTGTCGAACAGCGTTGTGCCACGCGTAAGTAAACTAAGAATTTGATTTGCCCAACCAAAAATTAACCTATATTTGGTTACCCTAAGTTTTGTTTAGCTTCGAGTAGAACGAAATATATTAAGTCGATATTGTCGAAGAACCGACGCGCACAGCCGTCACCTAATCAGTTTATGTTCGAATCCGGAAATACGTCGTTTTGTAATTTCGTGGTTAAGAATATATTGAGACAAGTTCAAATTGAACAATTTGTTTATTATGTATCGGTTACGATGTTTCGTCGCGTTAACAATATCAAATAGATACGATATTTGATATACACGAAACGGTTTACGATATTATGTTAGCGGAACAAAATGAACGAATAACATTATACGAAATGTAGTCGAAGAAGCAATTTAACGAGCCGCCGTAGGAATCAATTTTAATGGAAATTACGTAGGCGACATTTTATACGTTTTCCCGGTTGATTCGTTGTCGCCTAATAGTCATTCGTACGAGATTATTTTGCATAGAATAATTATCTTTGTTCCCAAACACGACTCGGCAGTATATTTTACAATCGCGAAAAACAATCTTTTTAACCGATTGTAATTCCGACGAAACGTCGTAACGGAACCCCGAATTTAAACAAATATCTTAATTCTTCTAAACGTGTGTGCAAGGAGACGACAGCACCACATTTCGAAAATCACTCCGAGTTAATTACGTGTTTGCACTTGAAATTTTAGAAACCTCGAAACTTTTAACCACGGCTCAAAAGGCAAAACGTTCAGTAAAAACGTCGTTCGGCAATTCCCTCGTACGTGTTGAGAAGAAATCATATTGTTTTATCAAAACTGAAATCGAAATTGACGGTGCCGCGATACTTTTCGTAATTACAATGAACAGTTTGAACGAAAGGTTCGTAATATTTTTCATAGTCAAATTCAAACGCGCATATATTAACGTGGAACGTAAAAGCGGATAATATCGGTATGTCGTTCACGTCACGGAGGTCAGCATTTTGGCATCCGAACCGACTTCGATAAAATTAACATTCAACGTCATCGTTATACAAACATGGTACTATATCATTGTATATTCTGCGTTTGAATGGGCAATCAGACTCTGCGGTAAAGGAAGATAAATGAAATAACCAATAGGGGAAAGAGGAAAGCCAAAGGACTGTAGCCCCTCCACTTTCCCTTATTTTACCTCCCGCCACATTAATCATATTTATTTATTGCGGATTATATTCAATAGTCGGTCGTTCAATTTATTCGTTTTTTTGTAAAATTTAGTTTTATTTTCGTATCGACGTTATATTTTATAATTAGCGGTCTTTATCGTTTAAATCCCAAAAATTAGAACACCTCGGATATATTCAATAATAACAACTAATATGCTTAAAAAAGTATATAACGTTCAACGCGAAGATAATTCGTATTAAATTTCAAAGCCAAAAACGCGATATATCTGATTTTTATGTAGGAAAATATGATAAATGTAATAAATACTGAACGAAAGTACGCTTTTATTTATATTCCTCGTAAATTTATGACCGTCCATACGTTGCGACGACTGGCAACGATCACGAATAAATTATTATATACACGATCATTTCGTAAGTCGATTCCAACATTTTTTACGTATTTAAAATTATAATCATTGCTTCGATAATAATTATTACTTACATAAATTTGAAGATATAAGGGCAAAATATAAAAATAAAACTACCACCGGAACTTCTTCGTGGCAAAGCGTTACTTATATTTCATAATTTACATTGTCTTCTCTTTGCCCTCTCCTCGTAATATAAAACTGTATATAGTGTTTAAACCTACCACGAAAGTCCTAACCATCCAGAACGTAACACCAAAACCGTGGGTTTATTCATCCAACGCGGTTTTATTTCTTCGTATTCATACTTTTCGGTCCCATGAGCGGCCATAAAAAAATTCTAGAAAAGTACAAATATATATATATATAATAATTTTCTCAACAAAAAAAAAGCCGAAAATTAATTTACTATGACTTATACAATATACGTATATTTATAAAATACGAAGTAACAGTATTAATGTAAAAAAACATTTATATTTAAGACGGTTTAAAAATGGTAATAATAATAACGTCGTTTGGTCAAATTTGAATTCCTTATATTTTTTTCCAAATTAAGTAATGACGTCTTGAATAAAATAGAATTTTACGTCGTTTCGACGTTTCGCGATAAATGCTCGTCATTTCCGAACCGCGAAGACGATCATCAGCCGTAGTTAAACGACGCCATGTTTTCACTCATCTTAATGTACCGAAGGATCTTTGAATTGCGTGCGTCGTCGAAAGCGATGTCAAAATACAATTTGGAATACTGCGAACTAAGGTCGACAATAAGACGAAAAGTTAACAAAAGACAGATCATCAATATCAGACCCGATTGAATTGTTATCAATCCGATATTGGCGTTAGCGAATACCGAATTCGTCGATAAGATTTTCGATTTAATATTTTTCGTCGATACCTTAATAACTTTGTCTTCGGGCGCGTCGAAAGTATACTTTTTAATATTAATAGGACGCAGTAGCCCCCCATCAAAAACGTCACTATATTTTCGTTTGGATATACTCGTGTAAGAGGAAATATTAGAGAATCTGAGTAAATAATGAAGATAGATTCTCCGTAGTACCCCTTTACAGAATCACGTTCATAATTTACGTACGTATACAACGTATGTTTAACGCGGTTACAAAACGCTATAGCAATTATTTTAGTTCATTTTCCGAGGGGGAGGAGCAAATATCCCCTTCCTACACCCGTCCAAATGCCATTTGGAACACGCTCGGTCCTTATATATAACGTAAAGAAAATTTGTGGAGGAAAAGGAGATAATTCTCTTTTTAGGACCGAGTTCATCATATATGTATGTGTATATGTGTGAGTGTGTACGTATATATTGTTCACTAACCCGTCGGAATGTTTTTCCAAGATTACACGACTGTAGTAAGTGACCGTATACCCGTCCGTCATCGCCTCCATGTTCGTCGCCAACACGACCGTTTATTGTACGCTCTTTTCACGCCGCACGCGTAACGAGCGAATAAATAAAAAAAAAAAAAACCAACGGTCGGGGGACGCGTACACCGCCCCACCCCCTTCCCCGACGACGGCGATTTGTTTCGACGATAAATATCGTTTAACCAGGACGGACGGGCAAGTGGGAGGAGATTTTTACGACGACGATGTTTAAAAACTTGTCGACTAAATTATTATTGATACGACGTTAAACTTTGGCGACACCGGTGTAGTTACGATGATAAGATGCCAGGGAAACGCTATGACGCGCACAGAGAGGAACGCATTAAACTGCGCTACGGTTATATATATATATATGTTACCTTTTTATCGTTATTAATCCTCGGATAATTTTTTCCTGCTCTCCGTGCCTTTTTGCTCTTTAGCCCAATTCATCTATTTACCCATATATATACTCTCTCTCTCTCTCTCTCTCTCTCTCTCTCTCTCTCTATTTATATTCGTAATCGAAACTGTTATCGAAATTCGATATCAACCCCGTAATATCATTGTAAATGGCCAGTTGTTGAGCTCTAAAATGTGAAGATCAGAATTTCACCGACCCGAATTAAGACTCGCTTGTGATCTTAGCGAAAAAGAATGACTTTCCCGACCAATTTTCGTACTTCCTATAACGCAATTACTTAACGTTTCGGAAAAAAGGGATAACATAAATACGGTTAATGTATTTCGCGTTTTTACCCCCCCCCCAGTGTTTTCTCAATAACGCCGCTGATAATAATGATTATACGGAATTAAGTTATTGGCCAACCATTGCGATACATAATATTCCACCGAATTAACAATAACAATAATTCGTATAAATTAAATCATTTCGTGGCGTAGGTATTGAAGTTCAACGGCCGCGAGAAAATGTTCAATTTATTCGCAAATCGCTGTATAATCCCTTAGATTGTTTCGATAAATGATACTCTACTCGCTCACTGCTGAACGGGAACCGGATTATTATTATTATTATTATTATTATTATTATTATTATTATTATTATTATTATTATTATTATTATTATTATTATTATTATTATTATTATTATTATTATTATTATTATTATTATTATTATTATTATTTTGTAGTCGTT
>JAIPRN010001632.1:0-42000 GCA_025469175.1 Geopemphigus sp. TES_GeoC_2020
AAAAAAAAAAAACAATTTTCTCAATATACCCTTGAGATTGACCCACGGAACTCTTAGGTTCCGCGGAACACGTTTCGGGAATCTCCGATCCATAATACGTCCGTATCAAAACGAATGTCCTTTAACCTAACCCATCAACCGATTTCCGTGGATTTTCGTATCGACGGTATTTATTTTATACAGTGTGCGCAAACGCGTATTGTAACGGAAAATCCGAAACGGTCTGTTACGGCAATACGTTGCCGTGGACACCGGTATTTGATCGCGAGAACATTTTAACACTTCGTTCTGTTCGCGTATGTCGAACGGTTTTCGTTTACCGGTGAACAAAACGCGTATAAAGCGCGCTCTTTCGTTACGTTTTAAACGCGGAATCGGTAGCGTTTAACAATTCGGCCACGTCCTCGAATTGTGTTTTTATTATTTCCCGAAGTTCGGAAATTTATTTCCGTGGTTTTTCCGACTTTTGTATAAGTTACGATTATTATTAACGAACGAAACTTAACACGATTATTGATCCGCGTTAACCAATATGTCGCGATAATTAATCGTAAAAGTAAATAATTCGTCGTTGAACGTTTACAAATCATAAATACTTTAAATAGGCGATTGATAATTTAAATGTTTTAGAATAGATAAACTTATTTTAGGGACGCTTATGTCCCTCTAGTATATTACGCCAATGCGTATACGAACTACTTATTTACAGACTTTGAAAAATTTTCTTTTCGGCGGTTTTCTAAAGAATTTTTTCGAAAAAATATTCAGAATATATATTGGAATATTTTCCCGTAAAACGTATTAAAAATATTTAAACGTAAAAAAATATTTCAATTCTTCGTGTTTTTTTAAAAAATAAACAACGTCAAAAATGTATTTATTTTATTGACGCTATTTTATCTTTGGATTTTCGCTTGTAAGGAAAAGGCAAGAGTTTGGACATAGAAATACAAAGAACGAGTATCGGTCCGTCGATACTTATGCTTAGATTTTTGACCAGTGTGCGATTTGTACGTTTATTGTAATCGAACGAATGTTTTTGGATTTTCGAGGTTTAACATTGTTCGAAAAGCGTTCGGCGATACGAACGACGAAAATAAAATGTTCGGAAAGTGTTCGAGCGTTACAAACGACGTGTTGTGTTGAATAAAAATATCGGAACATTTAACAAGGTCGACGATATCTGATTTTCATTTCGAAGACCTCTGGGATAGTTATTATTATTATTATTAATCGTTTCGATTAAACTCGTAAATTTGACGTGTAGGCCGCGAACGTTTTTTGTTTTTTTTATTCTTTTCGCGGTGTTTCTGGTAATATATCGGGTTGATAACATTACATAAATACTGTGCGAAGGCAGTATGGCTACGCAGTTAGTTATAATATATAATAATGATGTAGAACCATTATCCGGTCGTACAATGGGTAAGGTATATATATATATACACGTTTTAATGTGTTTTTCTGTGTACGTGACATGTGTAAAACGCGCGGATTGCGGGGTGCATAATGTTGTAGTCGGTTAAATGACATGTTTGTACCCTCCTTTGCAGGGGTTCAAAGAAATCTTAAAAATCATATCTCGTTATTGTTGTCTCTTTTATTACGGCCAACGTTTCGCGTCCCTCCCATTGATCGCGCGATATTAACCGAGGCACATGAGCCGCTGCCGTCGCCAGAATCTAATCCTAATCTCGGCGGTACCTATGTACACCCATTGAGTTTTAAACGCGGCCATCATGGGTGTGTGTGTGTGTGTGTGTGTGTGTATAGGGGAGAAACGCTCGAGGGAGAAAAGCACGTTCGGTAAATACGTTTAACAAATAACAATATACTTGTAAACTCGCCTGCGCCAGGACGGATAATCGATTTTAAAATACTTTTCGTTTACACACATATACACAATTCGAGGGTAAAAAATACGGTAAAATAATTTTCAAATTAAATAAATACCGACGACGATAGAACGACATGTAGCTAGTGTATTGTAATCCGGTACTTTGTATAACGTTTAGATAGTGTGAAAACACCTAAAATCAAACATTGGGCAACAGCCGCGTAATTTGGGTAGCGCGTGAGACGTCGAAAATATCCTACCGCACGATTTTGTTCTCGGTTGAAAAGTGTAATTCTCGTTTATGGACCAGCCTCAGATTAATTAACGTTTTCCGGTTTTCGAATGTCGGGATTTTTTCAGCGATCGTGGTACCGATTTCAATTTAACGATTACGGTTTTAATTGTCGTTGTTGTCGTTTAGTGTTTGTTTTCGAACATCGAATTCAAACTACTTTCTTCGTTTAATATCATTTTCTGTCGCGACGAATTTAAATACCGAGATTGTTAATTGTAATACACTAGTTTACTATTGCCTAACAATAATTTATTTTTAGCGCTACACAAATTGACGAGAATTTAATAATATAATGGCGACACACAGTACTCATATTCCCAAATCACGTCGTTTCGCGGCACGCGTAATTACTAATTATATTGTAAACAGATGATACTTTCATTTATTTTATTAAACATATCACGGAATATTTGATTATATATATAGCATAGACGCTCTCGGAGGTAATAACTTTACAATTTATTTTGATTCGTCATACATAATATCGAGACTAGACGAGTTAATTAATTTTTTTAACTCGTTAATTAAGTTAATATAAAAATACGCGTCGAGTTTAGTTACTTATTTGTTTTTAACTTTGAAATTTCGTCAATTATCGTCGAAAATAACGTGTAATAATTAAGATTAAACATCCCAACGTCTTATATAGTCTTCGATACTGTAACTACGCATTTATGTTATCGAATATTTGTAAACGTTACTAACGTCGCTTATTTAACGTTAGGGGTTACTTGAAAACAACAATTACAAGAATAGTTACGTGATAAAATAATTTATTAAATATTTAAATAAACTTTCGTCAAATAGATAAGTACGAAATAACGTATAATTATTTATAAAAGATATTTATTAAATTATAAACATTCTTCGACGTTTTTGCTTGAATCAGACCTTCGTCTTGGTTCCAGTAGTTGTCCTCCGACATTGAAAAGACGCAATAGATGTACAATGGACGACATTTCGGCGTTGTATATATTTAACGAAAGCTCGTTCAAAAACGGGATAGTTAAATTAATTTATTTCGTTTTTTTTCGCGAAATAACCATATTCCGTATGGTTTCTCTGTCTGTAAACGTTATTAATTCGGACGGTTTTTTATTTAGTACGTTTTTTTGTGTGTATTAATTGTCGAAATTCAACGTAATATAATGTACAAAATTGTTATTCGAAAAGAAAGACAAAAGGTTTAATCCGGTAAAACTGTTGTCGCTTTACTTATTCTCCATTATTACTGGACCATCGAATGTCTTTAAACGAATAAACATTCCTTTTTAACCGATTTTCGAATATAATTTTACTAACTAAAACAATTTTTAATTTAACTTCTAGAATTTTAATTCTAGTTAGTGCCCAGCATTGAAAACATAGGTGCCAATTTTGGAAAATATACGGGTGAGAGGAGGAGGAGGGGAAGGAGGAGGAGGAGGAGGAGAAGGAGGAGGAGGAGGAAGGTTGGATTTAGCCATGTACCCTTACTAATACCGTGGCCAAAATATAAACGTATTAATATTTGACCCGCTCCGAAATAATCAATTGGTCGATTAATTGCACGATCGTCTATCGTCAAATATAATTGTACCGTTTTACATATTAAACGTTGTTTCGTTTAAAACGTAAAATCACGTTCAATTATTGTCGTAAACAAACACGTTTCGTCATACGATAAGTTATTTTAACGAGAACGTGTTACACTCGAATTTCCGTGTGGCGGATGAAATGGTTCGCTAGATAAATCCGCTTGTTCGTCTCTATGGACGTGGATTATTGAAATATCGTTTGATCGCTCCCGAGGTTTTGCGCATCTTAACAAAAGCTCGTAGTAAGTCGACAATTAGGAACGTCTGAATGGATTTGTTCGGTCGACAAGGCGCATCAACGGATTACGTCGTGTCGGAGGAACCCAGAAGAAATATTTCGTCAAGATGAATACCACGACAGCACATTGACGCGCGTGTTCTTCACCAAGGTTGAATCGGCCGTAGTATGCTCGGTTGAGTTTTCGACGTATCGGTCGACATATTTGTTTATTATTCCGTTTTTGTATTTCGTCCGTTCACGTCCAATACGAGCGAAAGCTGCCCCCCTACCCCGCGTCGTGTATTCCACCGTCTGATCGAAATATTTCGTCCGTCCGTCTATCGCCGACGATGGGTAACTCGTCAAACAAAGCTGGTGCCGGTGCTGAAGCCGTCGCCCTAGGTACGTTCGTCCCTTAAACTTTAGCTAAACTCCAAGCGTTTCGAACGTCGATAAACGTGTTTGCCGACACATTCTTTCTTCACACACGCGCCACACGCACAACGAAAGTATTTTCGCCTTTTGTTCGACGATAATAACAATAGCGCGTGGAAACACAATCGTTGGCGAATATTTCGGTCGGCAAACGCGCTCGCGTATTTCGCGAAATCGGCCGGCGGACGGATTCCTATACCTACGGCGATATCGTATCCCGTGCGTGTATATTTATTATGTAGAGTGCGCTGTCTCGTGAAGGAATCCGCCGCGCGAACAATTTCTTAATAACAACGAATCGGCGGGCGTCGTTTTGTGTATAGCTTTTTATCGTAGCCGGGCGGTTTCACTTCTCAGACGCGCCGGCGGTTCGTCTGAAATAACACGCGCGCGTACAATAAACGGCGTACCGCGTAAATTTCGACCGGGGGAGAAAAAGGGAAAAAATTACGCACGCCCGTACGCACGCGCACAATACGGCCGACGTATAAATCGATAAAGATTTGCGGCCGCGGGTCCAATCGAGTGGCAACGCCGCGATGATCCGCGGCTAATTGTTCGAAAAAGCGGAGGTCCTAACTCGGGGTCATCCTAACCTTACCGCCGGCACCGGTGCGCGTGTTGTGTACGAACCGACTTCGAATAAACACGGGGGCGCGTAAATAGAACGCGGGTAACGACGATATAATCATGTAGTCGCGGACGACGACGACTAGGCCACCCCGCGCGGCACAACGGTTTTTGTGTACGGCAACGAGGCGGGGCCTACGGTATAACTCGCCGTACATGCGCGCACAATGAGGAGTATTATGCTCGGTAAGGTGGACAAGGGGAGGGGACGAGGAGGCAGCAAATCCAAACTCCAATTTCACACCGGAGCGGACACACCGGATCATTGGATGAAACCCCCGGGACCGCCGCGGTAGACAATAATGAAACGCGCGTGTATATCGGTTACACAAAAGGCCGCGAACAACGCGCACCGCGGATTAACTTATTTACACAACATGTGTTCTGTCGGCTTTAAACGGTTCAGATGGGTGGTCCCAAGCCCGGTGGCCGTCGTCGCACTCACCGGCGGCACACGGACGCGCGCGTCGCGTATTGTACCCGCGCGTAGGTAATAACCGCCGCCGGTACCGCGCACCGACGACCGGCCGCTCAGCCGCTAGCCGCGGCGGCGCGATATTATTAAAATGTACGTACGACGGGTCTCCGCGCGTAATCGCCGAAATCGAACCAACCGACGCGCTATTTTCGGTATATGGCGGTACAGGCGGTGTCTACCGCGGACACATATCCGGTGACGTATTCGCCAATGTTTTTTTTTGTGTTTTTAGGGGGCGTCGTAATTACGTCGTGACAATAACGATTATCGGCGCTTATGAAATTCGAGATCTTCAAACATTCTACTTACCTTCCTCTCCCCTGTAAATACGCCGCTGGACGTGTCTGTTCTCGCCTTGGGCCGCGCTACAGTTATTCCGACGCCCGTAAATTCCAACGTCTGTTGTTCCGATCGACCAAACGGCCTACATCGTTACACAGCACACGAATATCACACATTCGTCGAAATCGCGTGAACGACGTTCGGCAAATCGTTATACATATATATATATAAAGTATACGAGAATGTTGGGACATTTTTGTGCGTCCGGAAACATTGTTTATACGCGCGCGTGCGGTTAGGTTAGTCTAAATTGTTTTTTAAAATTGAGCGCACTTCGAAAATGTTTAGTACAAATTACGAAAGTGTGCGGGTGTTATAACGTTTGTTACATTTATTAATCGGACGTACTGTTAAATTCGGACGCGTAGTTTTCGATTGTTCCAAAACACTTTATCACTTAATCTACGTTCGTCGATGTCTATCGTCGTACTCGTGTTCGTGAATAATAATGAAACGTTACTTGCGAAAACTCTGACGTGGACGGTCGAACTTGACACACTGCGCAGTACGAAAAAAACGAACACTTTATTAGGCTCTCAAATCCAAAGACCAAATAAATTGTACTCGTTCGTACGTTCTAAATTAAAAATACACCTTTTCTCGCGACGTTTAACGTTTTTTCATTCGATACGACGAATAATTTACTACGCCCAACTATCCTAAACGTCGTATTACGTTTTGAGAGAAGCGAAAATATACGTTTTCGTTACAACGACGCGTTTTTTTTTTAAATTTTCCCGTTAGTTGGTCCTAATCGACGTATTTTTTAAATTTCGATATATTGTCGAATATCAACGATCGATCTTTTATAAACGTATACGGAAATCATTTAGAAAACTCATTATTAAATCGGTCGTTTTCGAAAAAGAAAGAATCTAAAATACAATCGTTGCGGCGTAGGGTTTCAGTAATTATTACGAGAAAACTTTAAAAATAAATATTCGAATAAAACGAAAATTATTGCGTTTGTTGGATCTCTGTGGGATATGCAGTAGTGTACATTATATAGGCACTAGGCAGGTAAGACCTTTATAATATACACGCATACGTATGGTGCGAGTAATAATGTACAATAATAGCCACCGCCGCCGTTCCAGAGACCGCACGGACCCTATTCCCAATCCCACTCTTTCAACACACGTCGTAAGTCCCCCCCGCCCACCAAAAAACCTCCACAGGATTATCGTCAATAGTCGTTTAACGCGTTGCAATGTATTTATATTCGATATCATATTTATATCGCGTAACCATATACAATAAACCTACGCATTATTATTCGTTATATACATAGCGGGATAGGTCCTTACGTACAAATATATACGAATACGTCACGCGCGTGTGCACAAATGGGAAACTTCCGTGGGAAAATCTCGGAAATTTCGTACGTTTTTTATGTTGCTCGAGAGATTACGACGATATTTAAGTGTATATATATATATGTGTGTGTGTGTGTGTACCGTTTACACTGCGGATCGGATTTTTGAACAAGTTTTTTAATTAACGGCATTTTTAACAAACGATACGTGCAAAAGTAAACGTACCTTAATAGAGACATGTGTCTCTTCAGTGGTAAATGATAAGGGTTTAACGATAATAAACGCTTATCAAAATTAACGATATTATTAGTAATATTAATTTGCAAAATACTTTTTTAAAATAATGTTGTAGTCGTGACAAATAACGTCTAAATGTGAAAGTCGTACAGAATTTAATGGCTCAAATCATTTCCGTATTCAAATATTTTGTTACAATAATTGATCAAATAACTTACAAACTTAGTAAGAGGTATAAGTTATACGATATACCTAGTTCTGTATAGTTTATAAGTTCTATTTAAAATCACATTTAAGGTCTTAAAAAAAAAAAAATCGATTTTGCTAGTAAATTATTTAAAGTATTGTAATCTAGTTACCCCGGTAATATGAATAATAACTTTTAAACGAAGAATTGTAACCTAATTAAACATCGCGAGTATTTACGAATACGGTCGGTACATATTTAAATATTCCTAAATGTCGATATTACGCTTAGAATTTTTGTCCGTGTACTAGTATCCATTTATACATTAGAACAGTTCTTTCCTTGCCTAGAGCAAGGCAAAAATGATCCAAAAAACAGTCAAAATCTCCAAAAGCCGAATAATTTAAGCAGTGACGTATTTATACATTTTTTTTTAGAGAGAAAGGGATGCCATAATAATGAAATAATTTTAAAACACCAATATTATCCTACACTGGTTTTATTAGAATTGTATAAATTGTTTTATATAAAAATAATTTAACGAAATCGAAAAAATACCTCAGTTAAATGTTAAAATATTTTATTTTCTTCGTTATAATTTATAAAATAAAATAATTACCTACAATTATATTAATGGCATGTTTAAAATTTTAAAGGGGGTGAAAAACACTGACATCCCTTCCCCTTAAATACGCCACTAAATTTAATATTATTCTAAATAGAAAATAAAACGTCGAAGGAATTTCACGGTAAAAATTTAATCGATTTATTTACAAAATCTAAATACCGACGTGTAAAGTAATAATTGTATCTAAATAGCTCTTAGCATACACATTTATATTGACATTTTATATTTCACTAATAATTCAACGAGAATTTTGAAAAAAAATAATCCCTTAAATCCATCATACAATTTTATAATTAAATAGGATAAAAACTTATAGAAATAGGTAATTTATTGTGTTAATTTTTGAGAAGAATAAATGTAATTACGCGTCTATAAATTTTTATCAAATTTAACATTCAAATTTCAGGATCAAAATATTTCAAATTCGAAAAATCGTTACATTTTTACAATATTCGTTTATTGACTGCAGTAACAAATAGTAACGCAATAATCGTCGTTCAAAATCTAAAATCATATTTGACAAGTATCGCTTCGGTCGGGGTATGAAGAAAGGAAAGAAAAAACGGTGTAGGTTTCGTCCCCATGCTTTTCACCCCATGTCTCTCACCTTATAAGAATTGCCAGTAGTCGTGTAGTAATAGGGAAAAATTTAAAAGACTAATAACCGGTTATGAAAAAAGAAAAACGTATAAATATATACATATTATACTTTGCGTGTAACTGCATAAGGTTCAATAGTGGTAAATCCGGGTTTTTTTTAATTTGAAACGCCACGCAAACTCATACCAATGGAACCGGTTATAAATAATTACGTCAGCGATATCTATATTGTGAATACTTTCCGTTTTGGGATTGTGTGTTGGGATTTACATAAGTTGTTCTACCCCTTTTTTTATATGGTATCGGCAATACCCTCACTGGCTTGGAATGCTTGAACGCAGTACTTCGGATCAGTGAGTCGCCATCGTTTATTGAAAAAATTAAAAAGTTTACAAATACGATCATCCTTAAGAATAGGCAAGCAACGTTAGCTCACGGATAGCTCTCCCCACGTTGTTTTACCTCGCCCCCCGTACATCGAATCTATTTGACAATAGTTCTTAAGAACTACCACTTCTTAAAAACTATCACGTGAATGGCGCGCGGTGACAGGATAATACCCTGCCACGGGGCAGCCATTTACATCTTCTACGCGAATTATGTCTACCCCTTCTCTTCCGAAATTTTAACGATTTAAGAAAAATCATTATATATATATATAGTTAAATAAATATATTTATAATACATAAAAATAAAAATAATTTAATTCTTCCTCCTTATTACGAAAACTATTTACTAAGCACGTCCTTACTCAACGTAATACGTAATATACAATAATTCCAAACAAAGATTCCAAAACAATGTTTTGTAGTTGAGTGAAATACGAATCAAGTTTTTCAAATCTATACGCAATGCAGTTTTAAAAAACATAGAAATACTTAAACGAATGATACACGTTCCAAAAAATGTTTGCTGGTAAATATTTTAATATTATTTATAATACTATATATATTAATAAAATATAATAATATATTTATATTTATTATTATATTGTTATTACAGGCTACATTGTGTCCCTTGAGTAAATTGTACGTAAGAAAACCACGATTAATAGCTACTTGTGTTCTTTTAGATTACAGTTGCATCCGATGAATGCGAAATACAATTTTTAAACAAAAAAAAAATTACACGGATTTCATGGAAAATGTCCAATCGGCATTTTAGGTTGTTGGTTCGATTGTGATGGATTATAAATAGAAACTGAATTTGTTCAGATTTAAAAAACTTAGTCTCAAACAGTGTTGTGCTGACCACTATTTAATGCTAGGAGGGGGATATGAATATTAATGACATTTCATCATGTTCAATGGATTTAATTACTGAAGGTGCAAATTAGATTGAATGTGTAAACTGCTCTTTATAAAGTTACGCGATATTTATAATTACGCGTATTAATAATTATCACGCACTAGGTTATTTAAAAAACAGAATTTACGAAATTTTTATGTTAAGAATGTTTGTAATGCGTACATTATTTATAATTTATACTAATTATGTCTATATATAATAACAATCAATGTTCATAACAACGTAGAGAAACTTTTAATATATACATTCTAAAAATGAATGTCAATACCAATGATATCATTGTCGTTAAAAAATTCCATTTATGTTTCTGGACAAATTTGAATTTAACAATTTTTCTTCGATATTATTTCTACTTTTTTTGAAAGTGAAATGATGGAGGGAGTAAAAGGATTTTGTGATATGTTGTTTGAGATGAGGCTGAGTAAAGATTAAAACATATATACAAAGATATACTAAAAAAATTTTCACAAGAAAAATAAGACACCTTCATCTCCTTATCTTAGTATGCTTTTGCACAGTAACTTCAAATATCGACATGAGAAAAAAGTAATAGATAGGTAACGCATATGTATACAATATATATTTTACTAAAATTATACACATGTTTTTTGGACGTTAAAATGTAATTATTTTTTAAACGATTACTTTTCTCTTTAAAAAAAGAATCGAAATAGAAAATTAGAATACATATAATTATTATAAATAAATTATTGCACGTAATAAAAGCTTGTAGTTTGTTATGTTTCTATTTTCGTAATGAAAGTGCGTGTAAATTGTTTGATGGCCTTTGTATTGTTACGTATTTATTGGTTATTTGAGATATATATGAATAAATATTAAAATATAATATAATAAAAAATTCCAAAACATTCGGTGGCTCTTTTTTTATGATTACTGAAATTACATTTACTTCGCTTTTTAGTAATTAATTATTAATGTTTGTGTATTTGTATAATTTGCACATTTCTTTAATCCTGAAAATACATATTGATAGCTAGATTCTCCCAATTAAAAATCCGGGATCCGTGTATGCTTAAAGAAGGACATTTTTTTTATTCGTTTAAATAATACATACGCGTCGAAATATTAAATATATATTATTATACTTATGTATATTTTTAGTTGAACAAATCAACGATGTTTGAGAACAAAGTATCGGAAGCTGAAGCAATTAAAAATGACGCATATTTTAAACACACACGTATTAAAGTTGAAGAGTGTCCAAAAATGTTTTGTCTTTTGGATTTACTAAGTAAAATTGGCATGTTAAATTTATATTATTAGGCACATACCATAATATATTATCTCTTGTTGCCATATTTTTTTAAAAATAGTTTTAGAATACAGCTTATAATATTTGATTATTTATATAAACGATCGTTATAGGTGATTGCTAGAATACACTGATTTTTGTTAATGAGGCGGAACGTGCCAACAGAATCACATCCCTACGTAAGTATCGAGATTATTTGGCAACGAACGTGTGTTTTAATAATTGTTATACGCAACGACAGATTTTATGGAATTTAAAAAATAGAGACGTTCAGATACTAGAATTTATTGAAGGTTATTCAGGATTACCAGGTAAATATAAACGCTATTCATTCGCACGATTAACATTTTTTTAAAAAAAATAATCGATCATAAATCCTTAATTTATCTACGAATATATTTATTATTTTTATAATTTTATAATAAAAAAGTAACGAATTTCAAGAATAGTCGAAAATTAACTTAGATTTCCTTTAGGAATGAATATTTATTTTCAAATAGAAAGTACTATACAGGTACGGTTGTATTATTCAAATGTTCGAAAAGTTGTGGTTACACACCGCTATAAACTGTAAAATTCATATTTTGTTTTTCACTCATTAATTTTATTAAATAAATATTTTTATTAGAAAATTCATCCGTCCATTTTATATTGTCTATCTAATGCGATATTTTTCTAAAACAAAAACTTGTTTCTATACAGATAACATGGATATTGGCAAACTAATGAAAATATTCGCCATCCCAAATACGATCCAAGATTTCATCGTTAAAATCAAATATATAAATTGTCGGTTAATCAAGTCGTATATATTTATATTGTCGATTTACTTACCATGTAATGACGAAAATTTAACTACAGCTTTAGTGCGCACTCTCCAATGGGTATATTCATTAATAAATCGCTTTAATTAGAGCAACCTGTAATGGGAGTCTATAAATATTCGTTTTATTTATTATTTCAGTCTTCAACCCATTTCACACCTTTCGTTGCAAAAAAATATAATTCTGGAAGCTAAATGAAAATTCTAATATTATCATAATTATTTACTATAATATTTTTTTTTGGCTCAATTACCATATATGTTTTTTTTATCGTGATTTTTGTACGTTATAAATTAAAAATTTGTTATACTTTTGCGATTTGTATACATTATAAATTAAAAATATGTTCTACTTTTTTGCGATTTTTGTACGTTATAAATTAAAAATAGATTTTACTTTTTTGTGATTTTTGTGTGTTAAAAATATAGTGAAAAAGTAGAACATATTTTTAATATATAACCTATAAAAATATATTATACTTTTTGCAATATTTCTACGTTTTTAATTAAAAATATGTTCTTTTTGCGATTTTTATGCATAATAAATTTAAAATGATTCATTTTTGTAAATTATAGAAAATACTTATTCACTTTGAATACAATAAATAATTTAGTGTGTACGATTTCTTTCTCAAACAATATATTATGTAACATATTTGAGTATTACAATAGCGCTAAAATTGATAAAACATTTATCAAGATACATAATAATTTAATATCTTAAAATTTGGCTTACTTTTATAAGTAATTTTAATAATGGTAACGATTACTTAGACAAATATTTATATATTTGACGGGTTTTGTTCATGATAATAGTTTGTAATAGTTATATTTCTAAAACTTTGTATATAATTGCAATTTGTAACATCAGTGCTTATACTACCAATATGCAAAATATTATATGTATATTTCATTACAATCTAAAAAAGTTTGAATCGCGTTTGTCTATATAAAACTATAATTTTCAGATTATATCAATATTTAAATAAATTGTTTCTAAACATTATATATATTTGGTGAGTTTTTAATTAATTAAATTTTTTCAACCTACCAGTAACCTTGACTATTTTATTGTTGTGAAACCGTATATAAAATGCATACTGCTTAATATAATATAAACTAATATGTGTAAAAAATATGTTTTTCTTTCTATTAAAATATTGTCTTCACGAAAACAAAACTACGCTAAATAGACATTTTTTTATTAAGCTATTTGAGCAAAAATAAGTATTAATTTAACGTGAGCAATAAATAAGAGCTTCGACGTGCTTGTTCTTTCAATATTGAAAATAGATTTTTTTTTTATCTAACAATTTCGCAATTTTGTGAAATTGTATTTTTAACATAGTTTTTTATAAGTTGAAATTTGAAAAACGAGTGTTTGGTTGAAGCAATTGTAATTGGAATAGCCATTAAGTCCAATGTAAAAATATAATAAAATGTCAACGATAAATTATGTTTGATTAAAAATATACTGCCAGATCTAATGTCTAATACTAATTAACGAAAATTTCGTTTCGAAATCGTCTTCGGTTATTGAAACTCTTCTGTCACTATCTAATTTCTCATTATATTACTTAAGGGGGGGTAAGGTATTAAAAAAAAAATTTGCCCTTTTTAAATTTTTTTAACTGAATGCATAATATTTCAAAAATATTGTGTCAAATTTTCAAGTCGATTGGAGCAAAATTGAGGAAGTTATGAGTATTTTTATACTTGTCAATGCAAGTTTAAATGTGCTTATTACTGTATTTTATGTCAGTGTAGAGTATAAAATTTAGTGTAACAGTAAATATTCTATCTAGCAGACGTGCACGCACGTTCCTATTTTCGCATCATTTTAGCTTTGTTTTAATTAAGTTTTGTGTTAAATTATTACAAAAATGTCTAGAAAAATTTAAATATCTGATAGACAATCAGCTGGTTCGAGTTTATATCGACCTAAAAAAATTGTATTTCCGCAAAAACGTAAAAGCGAAGGCGTTTCAACAAATAGCGCAATAGCTAAAAAAATAAAAGTGACCGTTGAAGATCAAGTGACGGAGGATCTTGAAAAACATTATAGGATAATTGATTTTTTATTAGTCTTTTCAATAATTGCTACGCTATTGAAGCGTGTAAAATATGATAAAAAAGTAAATTTTTATTCTACTAAGTAAGAAGGCCTTGGACTAAAGAAGGCAGGATTCGTCGTATATAGGAGCAAAAAAGTGCTTTAGACATCATGGATGATAGCAACTTCCTTTATGGACCTGGCATTGATGATTCAGTGTAAGGTAAGCTGATAAAATTTGCTTATGAACGTTTTATACGAGATTTTTTAGTGTTTAAAACTTTAAAGCGTTTTCCCCACAACTCATGTTTTTAAAATCGGTGCCCCTCGGAACTTTAAAACTACAGTACCGATTGTTTTGAAATTTATAATACTATTTCTGTATATAATTTACGAGGTAATGCTAGAGAGTTTTTTCAAATTTGTTTTAAACTTTAAATTCAAATTTTATTTTACAATAACAAATTAGCTGATTTTTTTTGCAAAAAATCGCGTTTTTCCATTTAAAGCGTTTCAAAAAAATAATGAAAAATTTTAATTTCAAAAAACCCTCCCAGCGTTACCTGGTGAAAACTATTATCTAACGAATGAGCTTTGATTTTCTAATTTTAGGTGATCCAGCAACAAGTTATGAGGGGCACCGTAATTTTACTTTTTTTCGAGACACGTTCGAATAATTGCTGCCATTTCCGTATTTTTTAATATTTCTTCCTGAAAATTGTATACAATATTCTTCGAATGTCATTCTTTAATGTATCATTAGATTTAATAAGAATATTTTTACTATGTAATCACAAAAAATTCACATAACATACCTTTTTTTGTACGAATTAACCTTACCTCCCCTTTAACTATGGTCCTACGATGTTCACGATTAAAGTTAAAACGTATTTTCGTTTAACACCAAAATGCTTACCAATTTTCAAAATATCCTCATAATTATCTCGAGTATAATTCAATAGTATTTTCAAGTTCAACTATTGTGTATAGAGTGTATTTGGATTAATCGACCGAATGGTTTTAATTACTCCGTTTAATCATCATAGTATACAGGCCCCTACATTGTCGTAGTCCCGCGTGGAATAACACTGTGACCAACCGATTTTTACGCCACTGGGGTGTGTGATTGTTTTGATGTACGGTGAACGTGGTACGATTCGATTCGTTTTCGCGTTAGAACGAGACGTAAGCAATTAATAAAACAAAGTACGTATACGATACGATGTAATCAATTTTATAATATTGTAAATAATTAACCAAAACAATGTATATAAAACAAACATAATGCGCATTAAGCTACCACCACTCGGTATAATATAATCCTATGATATAATATATATATATATATATATATATATATTATAAATTACTTAATGAATAATTATTGTATGAATAGATTACATATACTAATGACTAGAAGTTAAATAATAAACAATATTATTCGATGTATATATATATATATAAATATATACATAAACAACGCGAATGACTAAGTTATTTTAAAATGCGTTTTTAATCTGTTGTAGGATAACAAATAGAAAGAAAACGAAAAAGACGGCCGTATAACGAACCAAGCATAATAAGTACACACACCGCTGTTGTACGTTCATATTGTGAAATCCAAATCGAGTTTATAAAAGTATTGTACATGTTGTGTATACGTTTGACTATTTTCGCGAGTAAGCGTTTGAAATTAAATATTAATCATTTATTCATTATCTACGTAAAAACTATAGGATCACTTATGTTACGTACAATTTACGTTTTGCTTAAATTTATATTTTAACGATTATTACAATAGTCACGACAAATTTTATTATTTTTAGCTTTATAAATCTATGTAAACAGTTAAAAATTAAAAAAAAAAAAACGATATTTACGGATAATTATTATACACGACGAAATTCAATTCCGTCGAAACGTAAAATACAAGTACTAATATACAAATCGAATACTTGACGTATTTTTCTCTCATCCATCGTTAGTACAAATCGTTTTCAAGTAATTATTTGTAGGCGGTGACGGACCCAAATGTTTTAAATGTCGGTCGATAAATTTATGCGGAGGTATTAGAAATTTTATTTTAATAAAATTATACGCTAATTTCACGTAAACACGTGGTAAGATTTAAGAGAAGCGCAGAAGTATTGAGACGAATAATGTAATTTATATCGAAAATATTTGGGAGGCAATCAATAATTTTCTAGTATTTATCGATAATTTTAATTGTCGAATGTAAATAAATTAACGTAAGTATAGGAATAACACTTCCGAAAATCCAAAGTAACGTAACCATCAGAAATCTCATTTTGTCATATATTAAAATCAGATTTATAAAATGGTTAAAATCCTGATTTAAATTTTTTCATCGATTGTTATAATTAATATTGTTTTGACGAATTTTTACCTTTTAATTTACGATTTTCGGAATACATTTTTCACGCAATTATTTGTTTTTCAAGAATAAATAAAAAATTGTAAATACCCGTTAAAAAATGCATCTTTTTTACTGTGGTTGAAATTTCATTGACGTATGTTTGACTAAACGATTGTTAAATCCGATTAAGTACCAAGTTTTATTAACATAACTTGTAGAATGTCAAATTTTAGAAGATTGAAGTTTAGAAAATTTGTTGTTGTATAAAAATATGATTTCAAGACAACGAAATAGGATTCTGTAATGTAAATTATTGTTTTTTCATAACAGGAAAATCAAAATAACTTTTTTTGCTTAAAATGAATACAATTCACCAAAACTGCTTCAAAGAGTAGAAACATTGTGATTAATAGTCTTCTAGAATTTTCAATATTTTATTTATAGTTATATTCTTCAATAATAGCTTGTAACCAATTTTAAAAATTAAAAGTTGTCAGTCACGTTAAATAAAACCAATAAAATTTAAATTATAATCGAATTGTATGAAATCACTTTTAAGTTACCAGATTAAATAAAATAGATTTATTTATGAAATAATAAATAAATTCTTAATGTTTCATAAACATTAGTTTTTACCGGAATCGAAATAATTAATGTTAATTTCGTTAAGGTTATTAATAAATTAAAAATTAAATTAATCATTATTTGTATAATTTAATTAATGGGGTTTGTTAACACGTGGCATTTAAATTTTTAAAAATCCTGTTAACAAAAATAATTGTGTTCTTTGTCGGAAAAATATGTGTATTTAAAACAGTCCTAAATATAGTATATAAAAATTAATTTCAAAAAGTCATTGTTTACAATATATGATTTTGAAATTGTTTTATATATATATATATTATTTATTTGAATTATTACGTTACTTTAAAATAATTTTATTCATTATTTTCGTTTTTTTTTATGTAAGGAACGTCAATGAGAATGTTTGAATTATATTTGAATTGTCAATTATAAATTTCAAAAGTAAGTCGTATTATATCATTTATTTTGATATATTCATTAGTTTACGTGTTTTAAACATTATATTCTAATATGCCACCCATTCTGTATTAGTTTTTTTTTAATTTTCCGAATGTTAACCTTTGAAAAAGCATTTTTCTAAAACTTGCTTCGATACCGTTAATTCCACTTCTGTTTGTATATATTACTATTATTTAATTAACACTATCAGTTATTATACAAACAATTAATTATTAATTTTGATACGTACAGTTTACGGGTCTTTACCCAATTAATAATAAATGCAAGATATTCGTTAATTATTATTATGAATAATTCAGTGGCCACACACACACACACACACACACACACACACACACACACACACACACACACACACACACACACACATAAATATGTGGTTGAGCATGAGGTTTAGATTTTCAGAAGACTAATAAGTAATTCAAATCCAAATAAATACACCGGTTTCGATAGAATAGATTTGGAACAATTATTTCTATAACAATTATTATTATTATTATTATTATTATTATTATTATTATTAACAAAACAATTATAGAAATTGAAAACACTGTGAGATTCGAAAACAGCTTCACTATTACGTATATCTCTATAACGATATTTATATTTATAACTTAACCTAACCTATACCAAACTCATATTTGGTTATGATATTATATATATTTATTATTATGTATATTATATATATTTGTATAAATAATACCTATTTAATATAACAACTTTATTCTGTACAGTACTAAATTATATTTAGGACATTTTATTTGAATTGCATCAGAAATGGCATAATAATATAATATAAGGTGTATACCGGGGTGGTACATTTTTAAAACACGAAAATTAAATTTATTAAGCACTTCGCTGTGTATTTACGAATAAAAATATATATTAGTTGCCAGTCTTGTAAAGTATTCAAATAAAAGTATTAAAATACCTTTTTTATATTAGAATACTTTTGTAAATATTTTTTAATACATATATTGGAATATGTATTATAAATTTTTCTTTTCTGCATTTTATTCTTAATATTTTTCGTAAAATTTAAAAATAAAAGTTCAAGAAATTTATATAAATTAAAAACTGGTCGAATAATTATCGACGAACGAAAGTCCTTGTTATCGTTATATAGACATATTAATGTACTGCTATAGCTTATACCTATGTAAAACGGACGATTTTGGTTATAAAATTTATTTCAATTTTTAAAACTATATATATTTTTTTTCGAGTCAAATATTATTCCCACTACTTTTTTATACAAAAGTCAAAAGTGGAATGGAGCTGATATAAGAAAAGAACAAAAATAAATATGTTGAAATAACTTATTGGAAAAATGTGAAGTATTCGAATAAATATTCTGAATATTCGTTAAATATATTTTTTATAATACTGCTAACGGTTTTAGGATAAACTCGGGTTGTTTTATTTATTCATAGTTTTTATTAAAATTTTAGTAAACATTATATTTTACATACGAAGTTCCAAAATAGATACTAGTTTTATTTCATTGTTTATAATAATATTTGTTTTTAGTATAAATTTTAAAGAACAAATACGTTTGTTTATGTGAATTTTTCAAAAATGTATTATTTTATAATTTAGTTACGGATATTACGGCGTAAAAATAAAATAAATCAAATTCAAATAATTGCACACAATCAAATATTAGAAACGGTAAAAATAAGACTGGTATTTTACTGTGAAATCACGTGAACAAACTAAATGTAAATAAAATAATTCGAATAATTATTTATAAATAGATTTATCGGAAAAAATATTGTAAGTAGTTTAGGTACGTACGTTTTTCTCTATTTATTCGAATACATACACCGGTTACTTGTCGAAAGTATTCTTTACAAAATTGATGGTTATCGTATGTATATATTGTTACAAGGACACAGTGGTCAATTTGAAGTTTTAAACAATACTATTATATCTAATCCTAGACCGACATACTAAAACAATGGCGATCATTATTTACACGATTCGACCGTTTCAAATTAAATAGGTATTATATTTGTGATACTGTGGTATCGGTATTGTATGTATATACAAATAATGTCCATACGAAACACATAAAAACATGGTAAAAAGGACGGGTAACACAATGTCTTAATGTCGCGTGATACATTTTCAGCCGTTTATAAATATTACGTATTACAGTCGAATTTGTTAATAACGATTACAACATAGATACAGAAAAACGAACGGTTTTGAAATAAACTGTTTAAAGACTATGGTGAGAAGAAAACGACGAGATATGTGTTTGTTCTCGATCGGAAATAAACCGGTGGCTGACCGTGAAACGTCTGTATAAAAAGTCAACGACAACAGAAAGAAAGATAAAACATTTGTTCAGTCCGCGGAACTACTCCAATATATATATATATATATATATACTTAAGCGACTTCTAAGTCAGACGAATCTGGATCTTCTTCGAGTTCTTCGTCATCCACGTGCTGATGAACTAAACGCATCGGATCTCCGCCCCTAGCCGCAGCCGCGGCCACTGCTGCCGCCAATCCGTTAGACACTCCCGGTTGATCTACCAGATGATGCTGCATTTTCCTCAGTCTATCTTGTTCTTCGCGTCGTTGTTTTCTCCATTTCGCTCGACGGTTTTTAAACCATACCTGCGGAACAGAACAACGCGAACGTGTTTCTATACTTATATCCATATCTACATACGTAACGTCACCACGTACACTTTGATTTTCGTTTAAATACGACGAAATACCGAGTACGGAACTATAACTACGTGGCTAAACATTTTTTCTACGGGACGTAAAATAGGCATAATTCACTGACCGGTTTACTAAACAAATAAAAAATACCCTCCATATTTTTAACGCGATAGTGCGCCTCAATCATTTACTCCGCCGATATACGAACTAAGATTTAAAATGTCACTTCCACCATATCACCCGTTTTAAAAGTGCGTTTCTAACTTCAATAGTTGGACGACAACTAATTTGTGGCGAAATCATTTATACGTTTATGGAAAAAACTATCGATAAACTGTATTTATAGCGGTCGATATGTTTATTATATTTTAATCGAAAATATAAAATTATTAAACATAAATATACAAAATCGTGTATCTAAATCGTTCAGGAATAAGTTATATCTGCTAGTGTCCAATACACATTTGTTACCGTAAAATCACAAGATGTATAAAAAAAATGGAAAAAAAATTACTCGGCACCGATCGTCTAACTTTAATTTTATAAACATGTGTGAATCAGCATCCTTCTTTTTTGGCTTTGTAGAAAACGAATTTTCGATTTTCTATTCAGTCAATTTGATACGGCACATAAGTTAGTTTTTTTTACGAAATAAACTAGTACATAATTGGGTTACAAAAAGAAAAAATATATTCCCTACAAAATCTATAAAGAAACTTACACGGATGTAAATATGTTTTCGTAATTTAAATCGAATTACTCGAAGTATTTTTAGTTCATATCCTCTAATTTGTTTAAAACGTATAAAAAATACAAGATGCTCCAGATTCAGGTTAAAAAACACAACACGATAGCGCAGCCTACCCTATTTACAAATAATAAAAATAAAAGAAACGATTACCTGTCGATCGTGATAAATGGAAATTCATAATATCTTTTTCTAAGAACAGGTGTATAGGACTGAGAACAAAAGTAATTGATTACCGGCATTAGCATATTGTTTTTTTTTCTGTTTAGTTATATTTCTTTTTAAATTATTCGTTTTAGTATTAATCAACGGTATTTTTTTCATATATGGATATATACATACGCAAATTTTAATAAGTAACTATTTTTTATGATTTCTATGTATAAATATATATTATGGAAATATAATAGTCAGTACAAATGAATAACGATAATAATGGTAATAATAATAGTAATTTGTATAAGTTCTCATATATTCCTAGCTCTTTCAACTGATTAAAAATTACTTATAAATGAATAATTTTGTCGTAATCGGCGAGGCGAATTGTGAAATTCTTCTCTTTTTTGGTCGGTACGCAATCGTATTCTGTACCCTGCTCGGTACAATACCGGTTTGGTTCATAATAACAAAAAGTCACCCTGTATATGATAAATGTCAACATACGTGTGTGTGTGTGTGTATTTATTTCATTTGGTATCAAATTGGTACCTAGCTACTGCTATTATTATTATTATTATTATTACGCTTTTATTTGATACGTTTATCAGTCTACAGATATATCTATATATTACGCAACAATTCTTTTATAGATGATTACAAAGAACTTTGATTTATAACGTTGTCGAAATGTCACCGTTTTTTTCGCTCACGCGTCACGATAAAAATGTCAAATTCGTGTGTACGCGTGCAACGCGCCTATATAACGTATGTATCGATATATATATAATAAATTGTATTATTATCGTATACCGATGAAACATCAGTCGAACGCTGGCTTTGTGCCAATTATTACGGTCTCGTAAACACACCAACGTTTTCACGGATCAGTTGAATTTTCGTGCGAAACGCCGTCACCGGTGTAGATAGATAGACCGTTGGGTATACGTGTCACCTATTTAATAGGATGCCATATATGTATGTATAATATTACGTGTTCGACGACGTGATATCCTGCAGATATAGATATAATATTATTTATATACGTGTCGGCATATTGCGTACATCATACACGTATCAGTGTACGAAAAAACGGTGATCGTCCGTTTTTGTTTTGTATAGTTTTCGTTTGTGACAAGGGTGCCGTTCGTTGACGGGGACGTACAAGCGTCGTAGAGGACACGAGGCCTCCTCGTAGGAATTTTCCTTCAATTTCCGTAAGCGTCGAGTTGGGTAAAAATCGTAGAAGGAAACGTCGAATACGTTGTGTTCCGTACGAAAGAAGACGACGAATACGAATGTAGTTCGCGACGCCAAGGAAAATAATAATAATTTAAGTTAGCTAATAATTTTTAACTTTTCTTTTTGTTTTTGTTACGAATTTATACCACGAGGAAGTATGTACGCGGATCGATGGTATTCAGATTTCTTTTTTATTCGCTCCAAGTGTCTCTATTTCCCACGTCCAGATTTGAATGGTGACCGCGGGAATGAGCGGCGGCCCTCAGGGAGCTTATTGTATTTTCCGCGTTACAGTTGAATAGCCTTATAATAATAATAATAATAATAATAAAAAATACAGAATACTTCTTCAGCCATCTTCTTGCGTAGGATGAAAAAAATAACGTATATATTATGTATATAGTATTATAAAATAATAATATTTTATGGAAAAATAACACACTCTTCGCCTTAGTGCCCTCAGTAGTTGTTTATGTTCCGTTGGGTCCGTAAAAAAAGGATTCTTTATCAAATCGACGTATTGTTTTTGCGTAATTCCTTCCCTCGGCATTGCGGGTATTACGATTCATTTTATACAAAGTTTAGGGTTCTTTCTGCATTTCGTATTATTATTATCAGTAATTTCCATTTTGCTTTTTTAAACTTATATAAGGATGAAGTATTATTCTATGTCAACTAAAGCCAAAGATGAGACGTACGCAAACACAATAAGAAAAAAAATAAAACCATAACCATTTTATTTTAAAAATAATACATAATGTCGATGGAATATTTGAATTTATCGTGATCTCGGGAAATTATCTAAAGTAACGTTACTAAAATGAATTGAAACTTAAATTTTTTACCATATACGATTCGTATACATAATTTTCTATATAAATAAAAGATATTGTTCGTATGTGGATGTCAAAAACATTCATAAACTAATCGACCGGTTTCGCTGAAAATGTTTACAATTTGTTCTTATTAATGTCAGGTAAGTTTAGGAAGTGGTTTGAATGAAATTCGTTAGGTAGTACCGATACCAATAATGTCGTGATATTACTGTACGCCTGTTTTACATGCGTTAAGATTCATTTTCAACCAATGCTTTCGAAAGATTATCTATCGTTCATCCAAATTATGCAGAATGTTAATGTTTGTTATTGGTTAACATTTGTAAACTAACATGGAAGCGTCGATGTTTAAAAAATGTTAATAAAAATATTTACACATTGTTAAGTTTTAACATTTTTCGTTGATTTATTTAAAATGTTCCGAGTAAACTATAGACGATAAATAATAATTTATTATCGTAGTAACGACGAGATATTAAACGAAAACAGATTTTTTATGTTTGATTATCAAATATTAATTGTAATAATTGATTGTGGTCTCTTTTATTATTGTTATTGTTTAAAAATGCCACCAAAAAGACAAAATATCAATTATAATTCAAATATAACTTAATGGGTGAAGCCAGTTAATTCGGTTATATAATAAAAAGAATAATGGAATATTTACATTAAACATACTTATAAGTAATTTATGTATTTATATATTTCATATTAGCGTAAAGTCCAATAGCAATACGCATTTGTGTTCAATACTATATATATCGTTCGAAGTTTAATTTACTTTTTTGAAATTTTTCAAAGAGATCAACGTTATATATATCTCTCAGCGAATATTAATATTTGATTAATTGGTGAATTGGGAACGCACGCGCGCGCGCACACACACACCTGTATGTGTGTTACAATTAATATCAACATACTTAAAAGTCTATGTTAGGTAGTCCTAGTTATTTAATTTAACCTAACTAATGTAGAAATTACGGAGTTGAGTTATATTCAAAACATAATTAGACTAATGAAGAATTAAATACCAATTTCAATGTAGCAGGATTAGTATAATGAAGTGTAATGGCCTTTGACAAAACATGAATATCTTGATTTATTAATTATTATAAAAAATTCGTGATGAAATTCAGCATATAATCAAACATTATTAGCGAAACCTTTAATATACAACATTTTTATAAGTTTAGCCTTAAATTTTAGCATCAACTCTCAACTGTATTAATTAATATTCGATTTAATCAATATTCGTCTATGGATTTTATAATATCAACTTATGGTTATCAATAAGGGAAAATGTTTGTGTAAAACGTAAAACCAAATAGACAATATTGATAAAAATATTAAAATGTAGTGTTGAAAGACGAGACATTTGTGAAACTTCAGATGATATATATATATATATATAGGAGAAAAAAGGAAATGTTTTATATTTTACTATTTGAATTGTCGTGCCAATAAAATAAAGAATAAAAAAAAGATAATAATAATGAATTACTTATATTAATAGAATTTTGTTGTTGTAACTACAAAAAGTGGTTAACACTTGTCAAATACTATTGAAAAATTGGCGCAAATGACATCATCTGTATAGTTCGGAATATATTGACGAATAATGATTAAGTTTGTATTATTTGAACAATTAGTTCAAAAATCATTGTTGATCACGGTATAGTATATTTTGAATATTAGGGTTCTATTTAAATACAAGTCAAAAAACATTTTGGTAATCAAGACAATTGGAATTTATAATATTTATATTTTTATAGTGAAAACCTGCTTATATTTGTCTTTATTTATTTTTACGTATTTAAAGAGGTCCTTAATGTTACGCCTCATTAGGGAAAGGATAGAGAAGTTAGCGTTGTAAACAGAGGAAGAAAATTGGATTGAAAATGGAATATTGTAACGTGAAAGTTAGAGATGAGATCAATTTATCCTTCAAGAAGTTATGCCTATGATTAAACCATAGTATTGAGAAAGGGAAAGAGTGAAAAAAAAGAGAGAGAGTAAATGAGAAATGGGAGTATAGAGGAGAGTGAGAAGTAGAGAATTTTATGCGTAAAAGGCCACGCGGGCTTAAGACATTTTTTTTGAACAGGTTGATTAGGAGATTGGCTGATATGGTAGATGGGTCATATAATTATTCAAAATGGGGTGAATAATAGCGCAGTATAGTGTCTTGAAAAGAGTTGCCGACTGAATCACGAGTTGACTTAGTAGTGGGCAATCAGTTGGCTGTTTATTAATTTCATAATGTAAAGAATGCGAAAATAACTGGAGAAAGATACGATAATTATGAATAATATTGGGAAATTAAAAAGTTTTAGTTAATTTATTTATAGTTCAACTTTGAACTTAATAATAATTTGCTTTTTATCAGGAAATTATTTTTTTGATTCAGTGTTAAGAAAAAAGAAATCGAACCTTTGTTAAACAGTATTAACTAAAACCTACGCGAAAATTGCAATTTTAAAATTAATGTATAAAAACCGAAATTGAAAAATTCGTAGTTACTCGTCCCTACGTATAACACTAACATATTTATTGAAATAAGTAAATAATTTTTTAAAACGCATTTTCATGTAATTTAAATTTTTAATATACATATAAATATTATAATAATTGAATCGGAGAAGTAACATAAATGGATTTTTATAGTTCGAAAAGAAAATAATAATAATAATAACTAGCACATTTCAGTTTCATAATGATGGTTAAATTAATATTTTGACGAAAATCGAGTATTCTTTTTTTATGGGTTTATGAATTCTAAAGGCAAAACAGCTAATAATAATAAAAAGCTTTTGACACAATTAGAGGTTTTCATTTGTAAGGGTTCGAAGATCAACAAAAGCACAGAGTGCCCTAAGTTGGTTAATCATCGTCGAGGAAACTATACAAAAGCCATTTCCCATTAATTCGTCTTGTAAACACGCGAATATTGTTCCGGAAATAGAGAAAACGAAACCATATCACGCAATTTAATTAAAATAAATCCAGAAGGTTCATTGTTACCCTAAAGCCACTCGACCGAACCCAATCAAAACACTTCAGCGCGCGTGATTCCTCGCCCCCGAAATAAGTAGGAAAAGAGAGGAAAAAAGACCACTTAACCCTGACAACAACACTATATATAAATAAATACAGATATATAGATATACAGATTTCCTATCAATTACACCCCTAAAATAATAAACATGTGCGAGCTTTCACAATCGTTTACGCTTCGTTTTAATAATAACCGTATTAAAATATGAGAGAAAAGAAAATATTACACCAAGTGTACACAGATAATACGTACATTGCCCAGCATTTATATATTCACCGCGTCACTAAATTAATATGCTAAGTCCGATAATATTATATGCTCAATAATAAATGACATAAATAATATATATAGACGATTTATAATAGTATTGAAAGGATGAGCAAAGTTAATGATATAACAGTAAATAAAGTTCAGTTAATAAGAATATACTTTTAAATGGTTAATAAAGTTAATAAATAAAACATTTAATAAACTATTGACTCGATTATTTACAGAATAAAATTCGAAACCTAATTAATATTTCTTCTGTGTCCTTGATTTGTACATTTGTAGACACACACGAAATTAATTTTTCATTTCATATTACAACAAAAGTTCATTTAGAAAAATATAGATAGGTACATAAAAAGGATTTGTGAGGAATAATATAATAGATATAGAAATTGTTTGTATTTTATTATTTTTGGTAGAAACAATTATGTTCAGTAATATTGTTTATAATTTATTTACATTTGAATTTCTACAAAAATAATTTACTAGATCTAAATTTATTTACAAATTTAATAACTACATAATTTGATAAATCAACGGTACAAAAAAAATTTAACTAGGCAATAGGTTAATATATTTCAACTTATTTACCAGTCTATGTCTATCTTTGATTAGCATTATATTATATAAATAAATATATATAGAAGGTATAAACGAATTATATAAAATATTAATTTGTTTACTCCCAAAAGAATAATAGATATTTTTACAACATTTGGAGCCTGGGAAATTTTCCAGAGCAATAATAAAAGGGAATTCACAACTAAAGTTATCGCTGAGTTGTGTAGTATGTATTAAGAAATTAAGCTTATCTACTGCAAACCTAAGCACTCACAAAGTCCAGGTTCTGCAGGAAGGGACAATCAAGGGCCTACATATAACCGCAACATGGTTAGCCGATTATTATTCCAGAAAGTGGAGCAATGGTCTTAAGCTCGTTCAGGTTATGAAGAATCGCTGTTTTCATCATAATATATAAAACGTTTACTATGAGAAGCTATGCTCGGATCACCTACTAGAGTTAGCTTAAGCCCTACGTAAATTCAAACCGAATCAATTCACTTTAAAATCGGAGGAATACGTTGGAAAAGCTTTACATGTTGGAAATCTGTAATCGAAAATCTAAACGAGAAAAAGAATAACGAAAAGACAAAATAATTAATGAAAGTAATGAAGATACTAACGGAAATGACAAAGAAAATTTAAAAATAAATAATAATATAATACGTAATATTACATTTTATTAATAATTAATAAGCTTTAAATTACAAAAAATAATCGTAATTTAATAATAAATAATATTCATTTTATTCGTATCAAACTACGAATTATTTTTATCGAATTTCCAATATTATCAATATTTAATCAACTTTTCCTAATTAGATTTTGGCACTGTATACAATGTCTGGATAATGTAAACTTTTTTTACTTTGCCCTCAAAAATCGGGCATTGTGTACGGTGCCTGGGTATTGAATTGCAATACCCGACTTTTATCTTGTCCGTAGCATATAATTATATTACCTAGATTTTTCACGTTTTTATTTAGTAATTCCAAATAAATCGAAATAAAAGTTGTAGATTTAAAAATTGTTTTATTTCTATTTCGGTGTATTAAAAATATATCCATATAACTCGAGCCTGATTTCGCGTATATTTATATACAAAACTTTCGTAGAAACGTATAATTATTTATTTTCAACAATTAGAATATTCGTATTCACATATAATTCTATTTATTTATTTCTCATATACTCATTTTAAAAATATTATCTCAATATTTCTCGTTTCGGTTCAACAATTATTTAATTATTAAAATGCGCCAAATATTTATATACGTACAAAAAAAAACAAATAATATAATACGTTACTTTTTTTCCAAAAACACAAAACCAATTTTATCTTATATTTTACGCAAAAGAAAAATACTATTTGCACTCGATTTCCATCAGTTTATGTTTATCTTCTAAAGCACTTTCAATCCTCCAAAACGAAAAGTGTTTCCCCAAAGGCAAAAAAAACACATCACCATAAAACCGATGGATCTAACATCTCTACGCGTGTACGTTAAATTAACTAAATTCGGAATATAAGTGTTACTTATAACAAAAATAAAAACAAAGAAAATCCGCGTTAAGACCGAATTAATCAATTCGTGAAGTTAAAAGTCATTTATATATTACTTTTTTAACTTAAAGCAAATAGTGAACGATTTAATTTTTATAATTTCTGAATAGACAATATAAAATTCTTACCGGATAGTATAACAGAGTGTATAACATGATATGATTATTTAAAAACGTCAAAATATTTGAATAATAAGGGGGTTATTAGCAATTATTTATGTGTTCCATGTCTAAAGCAAATGTGAGTAAGTTAAAATCAAAAATTCTGGAAATTTTTCTCTCGTTACTCGTAAAAACTAGAAGATGGTTTCCACATTAGCAACGAAGAAATCCGAAATATTATGTTTACAATGTAATTTAGAGCATACAGGTTCCAGCGGGTTTCGAAACCAACTAGAAATAGAATAGAATTCGCCATCAAGCCAGTCTATAATGCAATAGTGCCACCAACTCGTTTAACCATTTTTCGGAAGCGGGCAATTTTCGATTTTTATAAATATGAAAACTTACTTCGACACGTTCTTCTTTTAAGTCCACTTTAAGCGCCAGCTGTTCCCTGAGTACCACGTCCGGATAATGCGTTTTCTCGAAGGTCGCTTCTAACTGTTCCAGCTGTTCTTCCGTGAATATGGTCCGGTGCCTTCTCTTCCTTTTCGCTGGCGGACCCGCGAACATGGACCCAGGACCGTGATGGTGATTGCCACCGGTACCTCCATGGCCGGTCACTGCCATGGCCATCATGTAACTGGGATAGATGCTCTGGTAACCGGCCGCAGCAACTGTAAACGACGAACGCGATCAAAATCACGGCGATAAACAGTGAAACGAATTTGTTGTCGATCGCAATAAACGCCGACCACGTGTGAAACAATTCGCTCAATCAGGCACGTCTTTTCAGTTTTTCCGTTACGCTAACAAACGTTTATTTTAATATACGACGGCCAATTTGTATCTCGACCGACCCATCATTTTCTCCTTTTTTGTGTATAGCGTATATGTATCTTTTTATTGTGTACGGTCAGTCGTTAGGTTATCAATTACATTTCCGACATTATTTTATTTATAGGATTATTTATTTTATGATTTATACGAAAATCGATCGATTACTAGTTACAACAAGAGACATTACCGTGATAATTTGAACTTCAACATTCTATATAATGAAACTTCTTTGTGGTGCACTTCGTTTTACCGTTACGTCGATTATATTTTCGTCCCTATGATTTCTATAAGAAAACCATTTTTAATAGCTAACTTAGCGGACAATAGCCTTTTATAATATAGAAACCTAAATGTATTACTGATTTCAAATCTGTACTGTGCAGTATCGCCAATTTCAGTAAAAGGAGACTTTTGTTTCGATTATTAGGCATGACGCAAAAAAGCGTTTGGAAAACACTCGTATATGGGGAAAATAATGAAAATTGTTAATATAGATTTTTTCACTTTTTATAAACAGAATACTATAATTAACTAAAATTGTACGTTATTATATATAAACTAGTGTTCGATATTCCCTACTTATATTCGTATTTGTTTGTGTTTAATAAGGGCTACCTTGTTGATTTCAGGTAATCGACAGATTATGCCCTCGCGAATCTGGCACAACACACATACGTATATACATCGGTCTATTCTGGTCATACACAGGTACATTTCAATCCATATAATATTCGATCGAAAACTGTGGAAAAAAAATATCCTCTATTTCACCAGTATACACATATACAAAAACTTTATGGCATTTCGAAAAAATAATTCGAATAAAAAAGCGCTAGTAGCGAAAATATACACGATCGGGAGCAGTAGGAGGGGTGATATTAAATACACACTAACGTGTATATGCGCGCGCGCGCGCGTGTGTGTGTGTGTGTGTGTGTGTGTGTGTGTGTGTGTGTGTGTGTGTGTGTGTGTGTGTGTGTGTGTGTGTGTGTGTGTGTGTGTGTGTATGCATAACACAATACTACGCCTGGGGCACCGTTGATCTGATTTGAACCACAGACGGGGAACAATGCAAACACACACGGCCGTTATGTATTACTTATTCATGGTTGATTAAAGTTCGATCGGTGTGTATGTATATGTATATATTATACTCACGCAGGCATCGACACGGTTTCGCCCGGCAAGGGAACTGAACAAAACATAGCTCTTAGGATTTGTTCGATTTAGCATCCCATATATATGTGCACGCCCGGGGACGCCAAAACGAAAGGTTAAAAGAAAAGAGAGAGAAAAAATCGAAAACGCCGCTCGGAAATGATAAATATTATGGATTAAAAATCTTTACCGTCATCGCCACTCTACCGTTTTAAAATTTGTGTTTTTTAAACGAAATACATGGTTATTAATTTATTATTGAATAGTTTTTCCAATAGCACGCGGAGTGACTGAACAATATTATTATAAATCATCAAAGTAATTAAGTGTATTAACTTTTACATATAAGTTTTAGCGTAAACGATTATAACAATTATCGGCAAGGCCGGTGCGGCCTCTATGCTAAATTTCGGTTTGCGTAATCCCAATCACAGTATTTACTATAAGGGATACATTTTTTAAAAACGTTTCCCTCTTTAAACGTCAATATCCAAATTTATATAGTGATGATATTCGTTGGGTATTAAGTAAATCGAGTAGCTATAGATTACGAATTACGTAATTATAAAAAACTTTGTTTTTCGAAATGGTCATTTTCGAAGCTACCAAATAATTTTGTATTAAAAACCGTATATTTTAAACAGATTGTTTGTGCGTATGGTCAAATAATTTTTCTTCAAAAAATATCGAATAATAAGACCAAAACATTATTCAACAAATATTAAAATAATGTTTGCGTTGCTATGTTTGAAAATCATGAGTTTGACCATTTTATAAAGTCAAATTTAATACACGAGAAAAATGAGATTTTTGTTATTTACACGTAATTCTTAGACAATTATTATTACAATTATTACAGTTTTTGACGAACTAAGTTATAAATCTTCAAAAACATTGATAACCTTTTAATTTTTTTTTAAATAACTTAAATAATTTATTTTAACTATTTTGTACTTTGTATACAATTTTTACATACCCGTGTTTACGTATGATATAAAAAATTTTATTTCAATAAAAATCTTAGGATCTTTCACATAAGTTTGATAATAGGTGTTCGACTCTTAAATCTGTCAATATAATATCGTTTTTTAAAAGTATTACAAATTTGAAATATAGTTTTAGTTTATTTTCAATATTCATTATTTTATGAATATTAAGTATTGATTAAAAATACCCGTATATATTTGTTTTACAATCGAGTTTTTCCTGAATTTGTAAGTATGAATAACCAACAGAACGTATAAAACCTTAACGGATATAAATACATTCTATACAAAACGAAATTATCGTATATATTTATGGTTCATAATATATTTTAAACCTTATAAACTTACGTGCTCATATTTATACTTGAATGAAAGAAATTTCGAATTTAATAAATTTGTTGGTTCGTGACAAACCACAATAATATTCATATCGCGCAGTCTATGAGGTAGGGGTATGGGGGGATTTCACGCAAAAGTATATCGAAAGTATATCGACAAGCGATTATTGTTAGTGTGGTTTAAGCGTTTTTATTTAACCCCCACCCTCACTTTCATCGATACCATGAATCCGCGAAAACCCCTTTATGCTCGGTCAGGTGTAATTTCGTTACATTATTATACTTGAAAATATCAGTAGAAATTGAATGTCGCACGGCACTACAATAAGAGCGTTGTAGGGCCGCACGGCTTCATTGCACGGTCCATGGGATCTTTTTGAATACGCGAAGCAATTATTTGCGAAGCCTTTGCATATATTGAAAACGGATTTAAAATATACACACAACACAGATGTTTACTGGGTGGCGAAGGGGAGATTTGTGTGTAATATATTATCGACTGTCCACGTGTTCAGAAAAATAGTGTTTTGAAACACGAATATGTATATAACAATATACATATATATATATATATATCCTATGTGTGTGTGTGTATACGTTATACGCTACAAAGTCTAAAATATGGCCGTATAGCGACTTTACTTATATTGAACTGATGGCGTAATTATAGTGAGAAGGAGGGAGAATATTAGGATATAGGATAGGTTTTTATTTTTGGCAAATAACAATACTACGCGATATTTGAATTCTTGTTATTTGTTGTAACGATCGGACCAAATTACCATTTATCCCGTCACCAAATATTTCACTAAACTCTATTTCATAAACAAATACTAAGGAATAATCGAACTAAATACGAAAATACGCTCTGACATATTAATAAAGTAATGAAAACGGCCATATAAAGGAACACCGATAAGACTAGCTTATTCCCTCAGTCACTGCCAGTTCGTCGTACCTTTGGGACAGTCGAAGCGTCTAAACCAACACACTTTTTGGCTACCGATTTAACATTAAATAATACTTTGAATGAAAATTATTTATTTATGTCTTAAAAATCCAATAATTATTCGAACTGTTTCGAAGAAAATAACATACTCCTTTTCACTATTTTAATTACTATTCAATATAAGCAAAAGAAAAACGTTGAAGTAACGGTTAAGTGTCCATTTTTCATGGTCATGCTATGATTCTTAGATTCACCAAATTGTTTATAGTAAAAATAAAGAAAGGATAGTGTATATATATATTTTAATAAATCCCCTTACATTCTAAGGTAATAACTGTGATTTTAATGTAGTTGATTTAAATTACTAAAATTGTTAAAACGTTATTAAATATTATATAAACAACGGAGTAATAAATTTGTCGTTAAATAGTAAGAATGTAATTGTTTTTAAAAATGTCTAAAGTCTTACGTTTTTTATTTTGTTTTTGCTAACTTTTTAGTTAGATTTAAAAATTTAAGTAGATTATCGAATCATTTCGATTTTCTTTTTAAATAACGAATTTCAGAAAATGTAATATTCAAATATACGTTAGACTATAAATGTTTACGCTTAGACAAATCCAAGCATAAATAATCGTCATAGTTTACTGTAAGTACGGTAGTAGTTCAAAACGTAGAATAATAGATATTGTTTGAAAAATGTAATGGTCGAACGAAGTATTTTTTGCATTTTTGGTGTTAATTTAATTCCAAATGAACGCTTTTACGTAGGATTATTAATAAATAATATACTTAATAAAGTCGAATACCTCCACAAATAAGCAAATTTTGGTATTGACTAGTCAAAACGATAATTGTTATATCATTTTTTTAATTCGAATAATTGACTTATTTTGTCGTTAATTAATTATTTAAATTATTATAAATTGTTAATGCGGTACCTTAATTGTTTATAATTAATTATCATAACTATTTAGTTTCGTTAAGACGATGGAGACGAATATTTTTATGGAATTTTAAAATGTATTATTTTAAGTATTATATAATAGTCAACGACGCATAAACTAAACAACGATATTTTCACATTCTATGTCCAAAATTAAAAATGTATTACTAAACGAGTACTTTAAAAGTTATATTAAAACTTAATAAATAGATTAATTTTAACTTTTTTTGTTTTTGTGGAAAATTTTTAACACACGGTTCAAAATAGACAAAAATCAACAAGTTGAACGAATAAAATGTTATTCTATCAAATTATTTGAATTTCTAGCTTATTGTGAGAGTATATTTTCGGTTAAACGTTTCATTTTTGTTAACACAAGGAATTAAAATTTTAAACTAGTTTTGTAATTATTTTGGTTAAATATATAATTTGATTTCCAAAAAAAGCTAATTAGTTAAAATGTTCTTTCAGGATTAAATTTTATTGATTTTATATACCATAATTTTTGTTAATTATTCTATTTAGGTAATAGTTATAACTTTAATAAAGTCGATGGTTTTGTCAGATTAAAAATTTGGCTAGAATAGTAGTACATCGGTATGGTTAACAAAGACTAGTTCATATTAAGTATAGAAAATTATCTTCAAAATGTTAAAAAATTGAGCAAAATTAAAATATTTATCGTCTTAAAAAACAAATTTAAAAAACGTCGAAATAATTTTCAATTCCGTAACGTTATAATAATGTATAGAATATAGTTATTAGTCGTACGAGAATTATGGGGAGAAAATGATTAAATTTGTAAAATACTTACATTTATGATAATATAATAACGGGAGGTGCAGTCCCCGCTCGGACTTATAACTTATTCACAATTTTAGCGTCCCCAAAACTGTAAGTCTACAGTTGTACTTATGTCTATTTGATAATATTTAACTTTGAAGCGGTAAGTCCAATAACCAATATGAATTCGCCGTTAATTTTTTTTTATCAAAAAATACGTAAGATACTTCTAGAAAATTGCGAAATTATGGATATCTCATATACGATACTTACAATTATTTTAAAAAGCTTATAAAATAGTTTATTTATTTTGAAAGTATAATTGATTTTAAAACTGTATTTTATTATTTATAAACACGTTTATAAAATGAGATAAGATTTCGTTCTATATAAAATATAGGCGATATATTTACGAACATTTTATTATTATATCATAATATTTGTATTTCTTAAACGTCATCCCATAAGGGTAACCAAGAAAAATCTATATTTATTCGCTTAATACTTTATTACATTATCAAACGTCGTTTTACGAACGTAATTTATCGTCGCTAATTTGTGCGTACATGATGTATCACTGACATTTCAAAGTACTCAAGCAACGTGTAAGAACATGTACAACGTGATTTCTGCTAACGTATTTATCTCATGTTTGTACATGAGACAGTTCAACAAACGAGCACATCGTAAAGAGCGCGCGCGAATTTTCCTACATTTTAAAAGCGTATTTATAGAAAATACACGATCGGTACGATTTTCGTTATTGTACGCGCGATAATAATAATAGCCCGGAAGCGTTTACAGTGTAAGAGCGTCGTGTTAGTATCGTACAAACGGATATACGAGTTTACGTTATTATTAATTCCCGTTATTGTCCGTTTATATTTACGGTAGATCAAAATGGTCGAACTGACGAAACGTCGATTTAATTTGTCGAGCTTGTTCGTTACACAATGAAATTTCGCTGGAAACGACGGTGTACCTGAATTCGCTTGCGCAGTGAGCAACCGACACTTGGCTTAGTCGGTAAATTATCGGCGAAGAGTATTATATAGCGAGAGTATTTAGAAACGGTTTTTGCGGGCGGTGTCGTGTTGATGTATAACGCGCGAGCAAACTCACCCAAAAAGTTGGCGGCGGTGGAGTGCGCGTAACCGGACGCGGCCGCGGCGGCGGCCAGATGACCGAAATTGATGGGCTGCTTGAAGAAACTGGTGGCGGCCGCGGTGACGGTGTTGCGGCCGGCAGCCGTAGTGGCGGCGGCGGTCTCGGCAGTGACAGTGGCGTCCGACGCCGATCTAGACGGGGCGGCCAGTATGCTGTCGATGGTGAACAGCGACGAGCCGCCACCGACGGCCGACGACGTCTTGGGCACGACGACCGCGGAACCGGCGGCGGCCCGGGCTTCGGTGTCGCAATCGTTGCACGCTTGTCGCGGCGTCGGCGACGCCGGCGTTTGGCTGGCGCGTTCGTCCGCGGCGCCGGCGGCGTGCGGCCGTTCCGGACGGTTGTTGCCGTTGTCGCCCAGACTGGCGGCGGTCGCGCCGAATACGCCGCCGTGTCGTCCGTCCAGTTTCATTGTCGTCCGGCCGTCATCGATTCGACGAGACGCACGCGCGACCGAAACGGACGGTGTCTCGCCGCGGGACGTGATGCGTGGACCGACGATCGGAAGAGTCGTCGGTCGCCCGGACGTATCAGCGGCGGATTGATACAAAACGTACGGGGAAATCGTCACCGAACGGCGGAGTGTCGCCTTTATTATATTATCCGCGGCGGCGCGTACGTTTATCGTCGTCGTCGTCGTCGTTCGGGCGTCGCGGTAGAGACGGGTCGAATCAACGATAAACGTTTTTAATAGAGTCCCGATCGTTTAATAGGTGCCGGGCGCGTTTGATTAGGACGTACTACACCACCGCCGTCACTACAACCCCCACCGCACACCGCGGTCTCGTCGTCGCTGGTGGGTCTGGCCACCGGGGTCGGGGTTGTCTCGCGATTGGTCGACGACGGGCCCCGCGGGGACGGTACACCCTTCTGGCCGGCTACCCGTCGCCGGATCCCGAGGGGGCGTGTTCGCCGGCCGGCCGACCGGTCGTCCGTCCGTCCGTGTAATCTGCGCCGTTCGGCATTTATTCGCCCACCCCTCCCTGCGCGCCGTTCGGCCCCCTTGTTTACGTCGTCGGCACGCCGACCGCGCGCACGTTCCTCCATTCCACTCGCGACGCTGCCGTCGCCAACGATGATGCTATTTCGTCATTTGTTTTCGTAATCTCGCACCCCGCCCGGGACGGCGAAATTCTTTTGAACGCGGCGCCGTCGCGGAGAATTCACGGGCGTCAGGTATTGCACCGGACACGCGCGTATATTATTTAGTGGGCGGAGGACTGTGAAGTGTGTGCGCGGCCGATCGGTCGCTTATATGTAGACAGCAACTAAACGGAACGTATTTAGTTCTTTTTTTCGTCTTCGTGGAAACGATCCGATAATCATTGTAGGTGTGCACCGCCTGAAATTTCGCGTTACGGACCCGACGGCCAAATCAAGCGCGCCGTAACCTTTTCGGAAAAATCTTGTTCCTATATAAAACGCGCTTTCCAAATTGCGCGTAATATGCGAAAATGTCGAAAAATAGAAACAATTATGAACGGTTACGTGAACGCGGTTTTTCAAAGCTGAATATTGTAACGGGTAAACGGCACAAGCTTTTGTACTTTGGAACAAGATCGTTAACTTATTAGTCAATGTTTGTAAAAGCAAAAAAAACGGCGATATAATTCGAAAACACGATTTATTTACACTTTAATTATAGGTAAAATGTAAAATCTATTCACTTTCGCCGAGGATATTAACGTATCTAACGAGTAATTGTTATAAAAAATGTACCTCGCTTACGAAAAATGTTCGCTTAATATTCGCACGGTATAAAGCGTTTGTATATAAAGCGAATATGACGAAATGTGTAGGTAATATTATTTAATAATATATTCTTTAAAATAAAATACTTCGTATCAACTTCTTTATACGCTATAACAACAATTCCTATTTATTTGAATATAGTCAAGTTCTTTGTCGTTATAGTTTTTATAGTGAGAGAAGGATACCGGTGTTGACTTATAATCTATTGTAAATTAAGTAAAGACGGACCCAACATTTTAATAGGTGTCACCTGGATCTAACTACGTTTATTTTGATAATATTATGTAAACTACGATGAAAATCATAATACGTACGTACATTTTTCGAATCGCGACGACAATTAAAACGCACATTACTGTGTCAACTCAAACAATTATAATCGGGTAACAATAACGTATAAAAAAAACAACACGATTATCCGTTCGATTAAAATTATACGTATTAAGAAATATTTATAATGGAATTGTGGCCGTCGTATCGATAAATATTTATAACTTTTATATAGGCTCGTTTAACGAATACGATTAAAATTAGGTAAATAACTAAATCGACTGTTTTAGCGGTACGATATTAAATCTATAAAACGATTTTGAATTCGTCGTAAAGTGTACACGTGGCGTTAACGTTTTATGTCTACGGATGTCCACAAAACTAATCGAGTACATTTAAAAGTTTGTCGATATGCAACGCTTAAAGTCGTTAATAGATAAAAAGTGAGAAAGTCGGCTCGAAGTGGTTGAATTGGCGACGAAATAAAATCGGTTTTCAGATTCGTAAGCGTGTTATATACTACACGAATCGGGGTTGTTGGAAGTGAGATGCCGTGTTTGGTTCCAACGGTAGTCGCGACCGGCTATATGTGTCACGTGTCCAATGTCTTCCCACATCGTGCACTCGCGCTGTTATTTACGTTTTCCACAAACAAACTACGTAACACAGAATTGCCCACATACACGACACCTCGATAAACAACCATTTACAATACGAACCTCTTAATAATACGTTAACCGTTGGCTTTCGCGTTTATTTTTTCGACTAACTTTTTTTTGAAAAATTCGTATTGAACATTCGTCCGTCGCGTAGACACTTACTATTTTCGGTGTTCGTCGATAAGTTGGCGGTGTTTCGCCGTCGAATTAAATCCGTTTGCTCAATTCTAATAATATGCGTGTATTAACTTGAACGTCCATAAGTGTATCTATATACAAGATCGATACAATGACGGATGACGACGATATAGATTTTAGTTCGTATTATACGTACGCTACGATTTTTGTTTAACAGATTTTGTTACAATTTTCCATTTAGTCTCGTAATACTCTTACGACTTAAACTTAACCGGCTTTTTTCTTATGGATTTTACAGGAAAGATAGTCGCTATTTCGGCAGTAATAAATTAGATATTTAAATTATAAATTTATATATATACACACATACAAAAAGTGTTTCAGGATAGATGTGCCTAATTAAATAGGATGATCCTAAAAAGAAATTTAAAATTATTATAAATCATAAGTTGCTTTTCATAACTCGTATTTTTTGAAAACTTTGTTTTTTATTGGTAAATCACTCGTTTATTCCATAAAAATGGTATAATTCCTAATTAACAGATTTTACACTAAAATTGATAACGTTTCCTAAAAGCTCATCAAATCTCCATTAAGTAATTTTTTTGTTTGTTCAGAAGTTAACTATAAATAATGAAAATAGTGGTTATGTACATTTTTTATTACATCAAATGGCATTTAATATGTTTCGATATTATTTGTTACAATATTTGTAAGAACTTCTTTTACCTTTGAATATTTAATGAAATTATGTTATCCATCTACACTCACGCGTTTTTCAATAGAAAATTATGGAAAAATAATTAGCATTTGAAAAATATCCCAAATAGTTTTTTTAAATATAGTAAAAATAATATTTTAAGTGGTCTTTTAAATACTTAAAAAAAATGTATTTGATTAATATTATAGTTTTCAAAAGTATTCTTAACTAAATTACCTACCTAATGAGTTTTATAAAATTTTTAAACACTATACAAAATAATTATAATAATATTAATAATTTTGTTTTAATGTAAAAATTGTGTAAAATCGTAATATAATAAGTTCCTAAGCGAAATCCTAACTACGCGGTGATGATCGTTTTAATTTAAAAATTGTTTGAAAGGTAATTCTAAACATTCTAAAAATTCGTTAGTATCGGTGTCTGTCTTGTTAAAATCGCCGTAACGTATACAACGCTAATGCATTTTTGAATAAACGTTATATATACGAACAATTACAAAAGAAAAACATTTTTTTTTGTGTGTAATTAAATAAGTAATTCCAACGTCAACAATATACATACACGTTAAATTATTGTGTACGCGAAACTTAACCTACATAACGCCTATTTTCAATCGCGTATACGATGTAATGAAAAATAAAAAGTACGGAAATCGAATAATTTTAAAACGTTTATTACGTGTGTTCCGTTTTTCAACGATTCGAAGAAATCCTAACGTAATATTATGTGAATCGGAGTCCAATGTTGTAATCAACAAAAGTGAAGATGTATTAGGTATGACTCATTGTATATAATGGAAAAGATAACAAATTAAAATGTAATTTTATGAAATGACAAACATACTGGAAACACATTCTCTACTTCACAAGTTTTCGTGTTCGACCGTGTTGATATTTTATAGAGCTTCGCCATAGAATTAGGTAATTCTTGGAAATCGGTAAACCGGAAAACACTCTTATACTAATGAAATACGTTCGCAGTTTAAAAAATATTATTTTTAGTCGCGCCGCTATTGTTACGTTTCGTAGTTTTCCAGAAAAGATTATTTTATTTGTTTTTTCGTTCGTGGATTAAAGTCGTAATGTCGTAATGTGGTAGAAAATATCGATCAGTCAAGAGAATGAGCGAAGGTAAAACAAGTGGAGTTTTCGTACGCGATCCGCAAATAATGTATATACATAGTGCAAAAATGATAAGCGAAAATTTGCGTCGTGTATACATATGCTTAGATTTACTAGGAATATTATTGAACATAACGATATTACGTGTCTGTTGTGAACAACAGAATGGTACGTATGTTACCGGGTGAAAAGCATAATTTAGAAAACAACGATATTTCGTACCAATTATCATATATTAAATAATTTTGCGACCAATTATTTTAGGCAACGTGATTGGTTTATTTAAAAATACACATTTTACTCGAATAGATATAATATCACAAATACGCAATACAAGGGCTATTCGTTTATTCATTGCGTATATATTATGAAAATAATTAATCGGCGGTACTATTTACGTTGACAATAATAATTGTCTACACAACTTTTGGCGTTCTACATAACACCTATAGGTTATTATATATATATATTGCCTAGTGAATTTAAGTATTTAACGTTAAGCTTAAGCGTCTTTTATTAATTATCGCGATATCCGTATTGCCGTTAACGTTTTAAAATATATTTCTTTATTTCCGATATTTTTCAGGGTATTTATTTTTATTTATTATCAAAGTTATTCAAATTTCGCCTTTTAATATCCAAGTACGTGTATTTATGAACACGCGCATCGCTCCGATTTCACCAATTTTTAATTTTCCAAATATTTTTGTAACGGATATTTACAGTATATACAAATATGTATGATATTTGTACGAAAATTCCTGAAAATTGTTCGATGGTGTGTATTCGATATTTAAAAATACCGTATCACCCGGTTCGATTAGACATTTTTATATCTTCGTTATTTCTTTTTCGTGTCATCAATTAGTGTAATAAACTCAACATTTAATTTTTTTTTGGTTACCACAATCAAATGATTTATTACGAATTTGCAGAACGAGGACTTCTTAGGTAGGTATTGTAGCAATATGAAAACGTCTTATAATTTATTACTAACCCGAAAATATAAATCTAATAATAACTAATCACTAAGAGGTGGTTATTATTAGTCTCAGTTTTAAATTATATATTACCTAGGTAACAAAATCACTGTGCAACTTACATGTAAAAAACGGTCAATTGTAAAAGTCTGTGATATTATTTAAAATTTAAGAAGTTCGATTATCATTATTGATAAAAAGTTGTATAAATTTTAATTAAAAGTTTTGATTTTTGATTAATGAGAATTTATAATATCAATTTCTTAAGACTCAAAACATTTATTTACTTATTCGCACAATTACGATATTGCGTT